>JAJEJO010000772.1:65548-259188 GCA_020662805.1 Glaucomys volans | reverse complement strand
GAAGGAAGGAAGGAAGGAAGGAAGGAAGGAAGGAAGGAAGGAAGGAGAGAAAGAAAGAGAGAAAGAAAGAAAGAAAGAAAGAAAGAAAGAAAGAAAGAAAGAAAGAAAGAAGGAAAGAAAGAAAGAAGGAAAGATGGAATGATGGTATCTTTTGAGGTTGTCTGTACTTTCTTAGTTGTGATTATTGTGAATGAAGCCTAGCTTTCTTAAATAATAAATTAAACAGACATCCTGAATTTAAGCATAACAGCCTCTTCCAGTTCCAGAATTCCATCCAAGATTTCATATTACATTCTGTGGGCTCCTCTTGACTGTAGTAGTTTCTAGACTTCACTTGTTTTTGGTGTCCTTGACAGTTTTCAGGAGTAATGGTCAGGTATTTTGTAAGATGCCCCTCAGCTGGAATTTATCAGGCTTATTTTTGTCATGATTAGACTGGTGTTATGTGTTTTTAGAGGAAAACCACAATGGCAAAGTTCCACTTAAAAAAATTATAGCAAGTGTGCATATTATCAATGTAACTTATCATTTTTGGTATTGATCTTGATCACCTGGCTGATGTAGTGTTTTTCTGGTTTCCCCAATGTAAAGTGATTCTTTTTTGTTTTCTTTGACAATTTCCACAGAGAGAGATCTTTATGAAGGAAGTTGCTATGGGCCAGACCACAATTAGGGTGTGGGGAAGTACGCTCCATCTTTTTGTAGTTGGAAGATTGATATAAAATATTTGGACAATTCTGTGTGGGAGACTTGTCTTTTCTCCCCCATGCTATTTATTTATTCAACTACTTTTTTGTATGAGTATGAGTATGAACTTAAGGATATTTATTTTATACTTTAGGTAATAACCCTCTGTGTAATACCTTTAACTTGTTGTTCAGATTGTTCCAGTTTAGTCAAAGAGTGCTATTTTCAGTTGGCTCTTGCATCCCTTTACATCTTTGTTGGAGTTTTTCCTCAACACATTCTTACTTTTTTTCCCTATCTTTTTTCTTTTCCTTTCTCCTCTCTTCTTGTCCTTCTTCCCTTCCTCCCTCTCTTTCTCTCTCCCATCCCTCACTTCCTTCCTTCCTTCCTTTCTCTTTCTACTTGGAACCAGGAATCAAACTAAGGGCCTAGTGCATGGGAAGCAAGTACTCCACCACTTACCTATACCCCCAAGCCCTTGCTCATGTCTGTTAATGGCTTCATAGCTCATTAATATGATTTTTTATTACTGGATAATATTCCATTGTATGGAACTTCCATTGTTTGTTTATCCATTCTCTTATTGAAGGACATCTTGCTCGCTTCCAGTTTTGGGTGATTATAAATAAATAAGCATTTATATGCACATTTAAATTTTCAAATAATTGAATATGTGGGAACATGATTACTAGAGCACACTGCTTTTTAGTTTATTCTCTAGTATTTATTATAAAAGTAGTGACTTTTATAAGAATTCTAAAAGAAGAAAATCATAAAGTCAGGTGTAGACACATGCAGTTCTACTGCCCCAACTTGATACCCATAATTCTCATGCTAAAGTTTCTGTTATCAGTTTGATTTCATTTTCATACAAGGTTGGAATGATAACATACTCTTTTGCAACCTGCTTTTTTGACTTATCAACAGGATATTCACTTTTCTCCATGTCAATTTGCATAGCCACAAACTGCTAACTTCCTTCCACAACGAATGTTATTTAGTTTTGGTCCCTTGTATTTTCTATTTTAAAAACTTCTGCATTTTAGCTCTATGTTTGTAGATGTCTATTTCTACATGCTAAATTTTTGAAGTTAGACTTTTGGAATAAATGAGTACACATTTCCAAAATTGATATATGTTGTCTGATTAACTTCCAAAAAATTATTCCAAACTACATTGATATTTTTAAGTATAAGAAGCATTATTTTTTAAACCCTGTATATATTAAAGCTCTTCCCTGGCCTAGAGAGGCCAATGGTAAAAACTAGACAAATTTAGAACATGCTTCATTTATTAGATGTATATCTATGAGGGATTTGTTTAGAAAAACATTCATCCCTGAAAAACAATTTTGCATTATGTAACTGTTTAGTTCTTTAGAATTTGAACTGAAAAGAAAGAAATGCTTTAGATTCTATTATAGATTGAATTGTATCCCACCAAAATTCATTACACTGACGCTCTAGCCAACAGATTCTCAGAATGCAAACACATTTTGAGATCACATATGCAAAGAGGTGATGAAGTTCAAATGAGGCCCTATTTGCATTTTACTAGTATCCTTACAAAACAGGATATGTGGGGGCATAGAGGGTCCCAGGGGTGCCCACACAGGAGAGACCCTGGGAGAAAGACAAAGAAGGCAGCCAATTATTGGCAAGCCTGGGAGAGAGGTCTCAGGAGCCCCTGACACCTTGATCTTGGACTACCAGCCTCCAGAACCATGAGAAATTGAATTTCTGTTGCTTACTCCATCCAGTCTGTGGAATACAGCAAACTAATATGAGACCCAAAATCACTAAAGCACTGTGGGAGGGATTTCAAAGTTTTAGATCTCAGAGCAGAAAGGCATTTTCTTGAATTCTCAGGATAGTAAATTCTTTAAAGGGCTGAGTTTGGTCAAGTAACCAGTGATCAGCTGATAAGAGAAGTCAGTGAATTCTTCAGAAATATGATCTAAGTTCCTTTGAAGATTTCACCATAAAATGGCAGTTTTCTAGAGCAGAAGAGAAGGATGAGTGATGTGAATTTAAAGTTTCAGTGAGTCCTGAGGACTCAATTGCTGAGCCCCTGGGTCTCCATCTATCTACTTTTTAATCCTCTTTCCTTTTAGAAGGATTATGTACCCTACCCGTTGCTGTGTGACTTAAAATTGCCACTCACATCCACACACCCCACACCTTCGTGTCCCTTCTTGTTGATGTTGAACTGAGCTATGTGACATACTTTTACCCAACTGAATAACAACCAGTGCACACTCCACCAAAGCACAAGCTTTAAGAGGCACCTTATCTTTGTGCCATCTCTTTTTCCTCTTCCCTTTGCTGTGACATCTTCCTGTCACAGAGGATGTTCCCTTTAACTGAGGCTAAGAACGAGACCATACCTATAGACTACCAGCTATAATTTTCTAAGAAATAAATGTGCATTGGTTTATGTCACTGAGATTTGGGAATTTTTACTGCAGTAAAGTTGATTAATAACACTGACAAAATAGAATTAAGTGATTTGGGTTTATAAGACATAAAAATTAAATAGTAACATATAATGTGCATTAAAACTATATAAACCACTTACTAGGAAAGGTGAAGAATACAAAGAATGATCAGGACATAAATACCCCACAGGGAACTTGAAACATAATGAAGACAGATAAATAAATACCCAAGTGGAATTCAAATCTGAATAAATGGAGTGCTAGAGCAGCTAAAAACTATTAGGAAAATTAAATGAGGAGAACCAACTAATTATGATTTGGGGAATGATCTTAAAAACTGTTTTGAGAGTCAAACCAATACATTTCTTTTTAATCAAGATAGATTTTCTAAGGATTAATATTGAACAGAATGATCTCAGATTCTTGGGTCTGGAATTCAATATGCAACAACAATGACATTGCTTGTTTCAGGGAACTAGTGACTCCAGCAGAGGATGCAGAGCTCCCATTTGTTGCCTGATTTTGGAAGATGCCATTCTGAGTAGTTTTTCTTAGATTATTTCTTTTAATCTTCATAGCATTCCTATGAGGCAAAATGTAACTATCCTTATGTAACAAGAAGCGAAACCCAGTTTAATCAATGATGGACTGCCAGGAACTGGCAAAGTCAGAATTAAGTTTGTCCAACCTCAAAGTTCACTTGCATAATAACTGCAGTATATTATGCTACAGAGAACTTGAAAATGTCAAATGCCTAAAGGAGTCCGAACGTGTATTTGATTGCCCTTTGTTCAGCTTTGACCTCCATCAGAACGAGTATCTGCAGAACTATGACTTTGACTACTTTGCATCTGCTCTTGACTGTCTTTTCTTCCCTGATTCTGATAACTTTTGTCCCTCCAACTCCAGAGTCTGCGGATATTGCTTCATCACGATGCTGCTTTGCACTCAGTATCTTCCAAACAAATGCAACATCAAATCCATTTCTTTGTTCACTGTTTATAAGCCATCTCAAATTCTTTTTAGAAGTAGGAAAAAACTAGATAGATGGTAGACAGGAAATAGATGGGTATACGAATAAAAAGAAAAATCATAATGATTGAGAGATTCAATGAATGTAGGCTCGTATCAAATTTTTTATTATAACTACCTTCTCTGCATATTTATCATGCCAATGTGGGCTTTATAACTGAAGACTGATGATAGTAAATCATGCAAATTGTGACTTTTTTAATAGCAGTCACTTGGTTTTTATCATCTTAACATATTTTATTACTCATGCAAAAGATTATCTACTACATGTAAGACACTGTAATAAGAGTTGGGTCAAATAAGATATGGAGACAAATAAGACAAATAAGATATGTAGATTCTGCTCACAAATGAGCAGGAGATCTATTGCTACAGCATACAGCTCAATGTATTATGTCAAGGTAGATATATAATGAAGCCAAAACAGAAAAACATTCTTCTCTTGCATGGCTGCCTTCCTAGTATTTGTACAAATAGTATAATTTTGTATTCTATTTCTTAAAAGAATGCCCCCCAAACATTCAAGTTCCAAGAACCACTCAATCTAGAGTAAAAACCCCAATTAATATTTGTTCAGCTGACACTTGTAGAAGTGGAAATTAGTACAACCATTTGGAAAATTCATCAGTATTTTCTGCTAATGCTGAATATACATACAGCCTCTGACCTAGTTGTGCTAATCCTAATATAAAAGATATGGATATAATTCCCACAAACAGACAAGTACCACAGTGCTTATAGAGACATGTTCATAATAGTCTACTGGTAATAAGGTAATTGTCCTCCAGTTTTAAAATTGACAAATAAATGACTGTATATGAACACCAATGAAATTAGCCAACTCCAACTATAAAAATGGATATTTTTTTCAAACATAACATTAAGCTAAAGATGTCACCAAAATTTATAAAGAACTTACAAAACTTCACACCAAAAATACAAAGAACCCAATTAATAAATGAGCCAAGGAACTGGACAGACTCTTTACAAAAGAAGATATATAAGCGATTAATATATATATATATATGCATATATATATATGAAAAAGTGTTCAAAGTCTCTAGTAATTAGAGAAATGCAAATTAAAATAGCTCTAAGATTTCATCTTACTCCAATTAGAATGACTTACATCAAAAACACAAGCAACAATAGATGTTGGTGTGGATGTGGGGAAAAAGGCACACTTGCACATTGCTGGTGGAGTTGCATATTGGTGTAACCACTCTGGAAAGCAGTATAGAGATTCCTCAGAAAACTTGGAATGAACCCACTATTTGATCCAGCCATTCCACTCCTCGGTTTATACCCAAAGGACTTAAAATCAGCACACTACAGGTACACAGCCACGTTGATGTTTATAGCAGCTCAATTCAAAATAGCTAGATTGTGGAACAACCTAGATGCCCTTCAACAGATGAATGGATAAAGAAAATGTGGTACATTTACATAATGGAATATTATTCAGCCATAAAGAAGAATAATATTGTGGCACTTGCAGAAAAGTGGATGGAATTGGAGAATATCATGTTAAGTGAAATAAACCAATCCCAAAAAACCAAAGGTTGAATATTTTCTCTGGTAAGTGGATGATGATACATATGGGAGTGGCAGGGTGTGGGATAAGAGAAGAATTTATGAACTTTAGATTACATAGAGGGAAATGAGAGGGAGGAAGGGGCAGGGGTATGAAGGATGACGGAGTGGGACTGACATTGTTACCCTATGTACATGTATGATTACACAAATGTTATGAATCTACATCATGCACAACCATAGAAATGAAAATTTGTACCCCATTTGTGTACAATGAATCAAAATGCAGTCTATAAAAATTTTAAAAATTAAAAAAATTAAAACTAAAAAAAGAAGTCAGATATAAAAGAGTATTTACCTCATGATTTCATTCATGTAAAATCTACAAAGAGACAAAATTCATGTATTTTCTTAGTAGTAAAGGTATAAATTACCTTTGTGTGAAGTAGTGATTAGATGGTAGGTGAGGGGTTTTCTGGAATCCTGGTAAAGCTGTTTCTGGGTTCTGGTTTCTGGTAACATGAATATGATCACTTCATGGTCTTTATGATTTGTGCATTTTTCCTGCTATAAGCCAATAGTTTATTTGATAAGTCAATTTAATTTTAAATAATCTTATCAAGCTTGTTGCAGATAAACCAGAGAAAAAGACCCATCTAATAGAACAAGACCATGGAATAAAATTTAAAAAATGGTACTTTGGATGGATTTGACAACACATACAAAAGCTCTTACATGTGTGCAGTGTGGTAGAATCAGGTAAAAATTTGTCTCATCAACATAGAATGATGGTTATTTACTACAGGAATAGATTCCTGTAAGACAGTGTGATGATCTCTAAGAACTTTTAAAAATTGAGAGATTGTCAGCACTAGATAAGGTGACAGACCATGAGCACTAGATATGGCTTAACCCAAGGCTTAACATGAGAGCACTGCTACAGTCCCCAAGAAATAAAATTCTCAAATACCATGTCCCAGAAATGGAACAAACAATTCCCAGAAACCAAGGGGTAACCTTTAAATTAAGGAAGTTGAAAGTCCCTAAAGACCTAAGTGTACCAGCAGGAGGGAGAGATAGCTAACTGCTAATCGCTGGCATCTGCTTCTACAGCATGGCTTGCTTGCATTATGTCTAAATATACCTTCAGGAGGGAGAGATAGCTAACCACTAATCACTAACATCTGCTTCTGTAGCTTGACTTGCTTGCATTGGCTATACCACCCACCCCACTCACTTGTCATTTTCCCTATAAATGCTGACAAGGAAGGAACTAACGCAGGATTCCCCTCCACACCACTTTTAGGTGTTGGGTGGTTGTCACTGGCCAGCTATAATAAAGACTTCTTTTGGCTTTATGTGAGCGGCTTGGATGATCTCATTCTCCTTGGGTATAACAGCACTTTACCCTAACAGCCTAGAGAATTTTTCACCCCTATCTATGCAACACTTGGATGAGATGCTTAGATTACAGAAATGAAGCATCTGACTTTACACTATCCCTTCAATTCTGAGAGCATAGAGTTTCTGTAGCATAGAGTTTCGTATTTACTCACCTTCAACAACCTTCTCTTAAATTGAGCCCTGAATTGCAGAATTAAGTTTAGCACAAAGGAAGTAACTGATAAGACTTTGCAAATTGTATGATTAAGTTAATAATGCAGCAAGATGGATTAGGAAATGGAACAGGACAATGTGCAATCTTTCAGAATGTGGGCTTACTACCTCCTGGAAGACCTTGAGTCTCTAATTCTACATATTTGCTCACATTGCATAAATTTTTACGTGTTTAAGAAGACAAGTATGTGACCTCTGAAAACTTCCTTTGTAACTAAGGGATTGCAACCCAAGAGATTTTGCTTCAATTTCCTCTTTAAAGATTCTTCATTTCTTTTTCCTTCCAATCCCTCATGAATTCAAAGATCTGTACAAGAAAAGAAATAATAGTAATGTATAGCTTGTTAAGGATAAGGGATGGGAATTTGCTGTGTGTCTGTGATATACTCAAACACACTTCATATTAAATTATTACTTAATCTGAAGATTAAATAATAATTTAACATGGAAGTTACATGAGAATCTGTTTTAGTGGATTATAAAAGTCACACACAAAATAAAAACAATGCTAGCATTTTTGTTCCTAGATTTGTCAAATACTATATCATTCCTATTTTTACCACTTTATACTGCCACCCAAAGGAAGTTCCATTCTTGTGTGGCACTGAGAGTCATGTTCCCAGGAACAGAATATTAAATTAGAACCCATTCAAAACTGCCAAAAGGCATGCAGCAAATCATCCACTTGGTTAAAAGGCACATGAGCCTTCTAATCAAAGGGAAGGATATATTTATGACAGAATATCAGCAGTCAAAAAATATGTGCCTGTCATTATCTGGCTAAGAAATTCATTTGAACATGAGCTGCTGTGTTGATACACAGGAAATAGCATTTTTCTGATTAATTGTATACATCTTGCATGAGTTAAAACCCTTAGTTTTTATGGTGATTTTATTTAAAGATGCATATCTGAGCTTCAACCCCTGTGTATTTGGGGAGCAGAAATTATTCCTCTTCTGCAAAACAGAATAAACAAAGCTACATTTAATATCTCTATTAGAGAAAGTCTTTCCTGTGTCATAGAAAAGCTGCACAAAAGCATTGGTTACCCTGGTGAAGGCTGAGTTCCTACAGCCAACAACACCATCATGATCCATGTGAATCAGCATGCAGACTCTAGGTCAATGTTGCTACTTACTAGTCATCTCTTGTTGGACTTATACAGTACTTTAGACAGGTCAGTCTTTTTATTTAGATACAGAAGGGAAAGTATGTGGTGAGAAATCAGGATCTGGGAGAAAGAGCAATGCAAAATCATTTCTTTAGGGAAATGGCAGAGATTAAGTTACTGTAGTTGACTAGTATTCTTTCTAACTTCCTACTAGGGAAGTATGGACATATACAGCATAATATTTAAGAAGTGTTTCCAGAGAGCAATAAAATGATAAAAACTCTCTTTTACTTGGTACAAACTCTATAACGAACATGGGTTTTGGATCAATATGATTTGAACATAAGGGTTATTCCTACAAGTTCTATTGCAGGCAATTTTATGAATTTCCTTGAGATTTAATTTATTCTTTCCTAGTACAAGCATAGCAATGCCCTTCTTGGATGGTTATCTGGGGCTAAGTAAGATAATGTAAAGAGGTAATGAATGGATAATGGCATACCATATAGAGTAGAAGCTCATTTTATGCTACTTATGACCACTTCCCCAGTCTATTCTGCAATGGTTGTGGTTTTTTTTCTTTTTGTTTTTCTACAGAACTAGAAGTTTTCTGAGACAAAGAAACTGTTGTTGTTTTAAAACTTTTGTTCTTCATCAGCTTGTGAAATGCCTGGCATGCATTTATTGAAAGGAAGCAGAATTGGCAAAGTCTTCTGATGTCCTCCATGCTCAGTAAAAAAAATCACAAAGTAGCAATGAGGGCTTAGATAAAATTTAAAGTTTTATCAAGTGCACTAGAAAGTATGGACGTGAGAAGACCTCATCAATATCCTTTTTTCAGATATGTTGTCAGGATAACATGAAATAATGTTTGTAAAATGCTTATCTCAGTGTCTGGTGCATCAGAGATCCTTAATAAATGGATGGGTTTTCCCCTTCTTTAAAAGGCTCCATGCCCATCTTCTCATCAGCACTTTTATTTATATTTTTTCATGTGGCATAAACACCATTTCCACTTTCTACAGTAGATTTTATTCTAACTTTCCAAAGAGACCTTGTAACAAGTGGCCTATCTCTGAAATCCCTCATCACTTGCCTCCAGTGTATGAGGTGAATCTGTGAATCTGTGGCTAAAAGCTGATCCCTAGCTCTCCATCTCAACCTGTGTGCCCTGTGTGCTCTATGCAGTCTCCCTGTGCCTCAGTCAGACCCATCCTATCTTTTACTGAAGTCTGAAACTGCATTTGTCTTAGGGTGCTTGTGCTACTTATCATTGATTCATATGTGTTAATTTTCTTTCTTGATTATCCATTTCTCGGATGTCAGTCACTAGGTCATATTTACTTGAACCTGTCCTTCACAGTGCCAGACTGATTGTTATTTTTAAAACACTTGCTGATTGATTCAAGGAGGAAAACAGAGTGACTCTAACCAAGTCTGCCTTTGTGAGAAACACATTGTGTCCTCTGGTGGCCTTGGCATCAGACATGCTGGCTACAACATCATTGATAAACATCAGAGTGGGAATTGTAAAGAAAACTCAGGTATGAACAGTGAAGAGCAGTAACACTTAGTGTCCTTGTTTTAGGATCTAGGGAAAATATGAGATCTCCTGAGACCTATAGGAGGTGAACCACAAAGACAAACTTTGCCTCTGCACTTCACTAGCTTTTATGACCTTGATCAAGTCAAATTACTTCCTTGAAGCCCAGTTTTCACACTCTTAAGATGTAATAATACTTTGTGCTTTGATTTGGCAAAGATCAAAAACAAACATCCCATAGAGCTGTAAATCACAATGCAAACTTAATGAGTTAGATGATTTCTCAGCCAAAGTTTGCATCTATATAGAAAGTGCACATCAAAAATATCACTTGACTAGAAGTATTGCAACTTTGGTAATGATGAAGATGTTAATGTTCCAAGATAAAAATTAACTTTGTAGCCAAAGTACTTAATAAAACATATATACTATATCGTAAATATTTTAGGATGAAAATAATTCACCATACTATTTTAAGGGAAAACACTATAACATGCTTAATAGTTTGCAGCTGACATCGTGAAATTGGAATTCAGGGTTAGCTGATGGTAATTATGGGAAAAGTAACCATATTAACTGTGTTATATATTTTCATGCTTGTGAGAAAGTCACAGGGACATTATATATTTCCCTTCAAAGTGAAGGTTTCTTGGGACTTAAATGAACACATACACTTGCAATGAGAATATGCATTTACTCAAACACAGCCTTGCATGCACAGAAAATTAAAGCAGAAAACTTTAGGAATGTAGACTTTGAAGATAAAAATGTGGCCAAAGTTCTCAGAAGCACTTTTTGTAGTTCTTTAGGTAATGAAAACCCAGTCCTTAAACTCAATTGTCAAGGTTAAGGAAAATTTGGACTTTAGATGAGTTCTGACTCATGTATTGGAGGGGACAAGGGCCAAAATGGAGTGAAATTTGAATGTTGACATCCAGAAATTGATGGTATTTAACAATATTCAATAATAAATATTCAATACATATTTATTACATGCCAGCAACAGATAAAATGCTGAGAAACACAGACGTTCATTGTTGTGATGGAGATTAGAGTCCATCAAGAGGAATGAGTATTAAACAAACACGCACACAAATATGTGCACCAATGCAAAATGGGTTAATTATCATGAAAGGAAGTTAAGTAATTCCATAACAGCTTATAGCTAAAAAACTAGACTTTGCATTTGTATGGAGAAGGGATTTGAGATACTTCCCTAAGTCTTAGTGAGAGTAAGAACAAATGCTGTTACTAACAACTTCAAACTGCAATGACTGAGCACACATAAAGCTAGTGTGTGTGTTCCTGGTTGAGAAGCCTTACTACTGAGCAGCAGTCTTCTAAATAGCAGCTCAGGCAGACAAGCTCCTTCCAGTATTCTGCTACTTCCCACATGTAGAAACCATGAAAGGAAAGGAACACAGTCACAATTTGCACACAATGTACTCAGAAAGATGAGACTGATTTAATGAGCACCTTTCCATTTCTGTCCCATACATCCAAAGGATGAGAAATAGTAAATTAATTGATTGTTTGAGGGTGTGAAAGTAGAAGAAGGCATTCCAAGCACAGGGTACATAAAAGGACCCTATAGCTAAAGGGAACAGGCAGTGTTGATGGAAAAGAAGGAAGGTTATTATGAATGATAGACAAACATAAGGCACAAGCAGTGAGAATCAAGTTAAGGCTAAAAAGGCAGGTCCAGATCATTCAGTGTCTCACAGGCCATCATAAGGATTTTGTGCATTATTCTAACCTCAGTAGAAAGTCATGGAAAAGGTAATGAAGGAATGACAAATATATTAATAGATATGCTCATTATTCTGGCTGCATTGTAGAGACTGATTGAAGAAGCACAAGATTAAAAATGAAGAGTACAACAGAGAGGCCACTGCATTTTTCTAGGTGAGAGCACATTGTACTCTAACAAGAAGAGTAGCAGTGGAATTGGAGAGAAGTGAGTAAATTCAGTAGAAATTAATAAATGGCCACCTACAATGGTTATTGTTTGCAAAGAAGGGGTTCCAATCCTCTAGTAGAGAAATCTGCAAAAGGATAGACAAAGGTTATGATCACAGTCAATCAAATTGAAGTTCCAGAATTAGTTTAGCAGCCCTGTTAGAAAAGTTAAAGTTAGACAACAAAATCCAAAAAGAAGCCCATAGAATGGGCCAGCCTGGTGAAGAGAAAGAATAGGTCTGTGAAAAATTTGAGATTACATGGAGACCCAAGGGTTATGTCTGATTCACAGGAAATTTGAATTTTTGGCAGAAAGACAGAGTCACAATTCCTTCTAGCTGGTTGTGTTGAGGCTCTCCATAAACCATTTAAGAGCTCTTCCAGAGCATGGACCTTGCTTTTTTCATACTTTTGTCTTCAAAAACAACTACATTACCTAACATATAATATGCACTCATAGTGGGTTTATTAGATGATATACTCCATATTCCCAGTTTTATTCAATACAAAAAGAATTCTGCAAGGAGAACATTGGGGAATTCAGATGTAACTCAATCAGGTTTAAATATGTTTTAACTTTGGGTAGCTACCTTAGTTGAATTAGACACAATTCAAAGGACAGAAAGCAGAGTTTACAATTTTGTGACTCAAAGACCCTCAGAAAAAAAATAACAAAGAGTACAGGGTCAGTCAGGAGGCAGATGGAGAAACCAAAGCTATGGGCAAGATTATCTACTGCAATTTCCACGGGAAGGAATGGGCGATGCAGGGTGAGAGAGCTTAGGGTTTGATTAGTTATATTTGAAAGTGGTGCTCCCATGAAATTCATGTTGATTTGGGGCTAACTAAAGTCTCCAGATATTTTGGGGTGGGCCACATATTATTTGAGAAGAGCTGGAAGCTATCTTTGTATGTTAACATATTTACTTACAAAAACTGTAAGTATGTTAGTGCAGAATAAAGATGACTCCCAGATTCAAATCTTCAACACTGAATATTTCATTCAGCACCAGACACACATATTCACATTTGTTCTTGGAAAGATGATTGGCATTAAAGGAAATAAAACATCCCCAAAATAATTTTTGATTCCTACCCACCTATTCCAATCTATTCCTTTCCTATTCTGTTCTTTCTCAGTCTAAAATATCCTCAACTTACATAAGCCTTAAACCCAAGAATCATCTTTGTGTGCTCCCTTTGCATCACCCACCATAGCTAACCAATAAACCAATGTATCAGTTCTACTTCCACAGGCTTCTTACTCAACCTCACCTGCTCCTTTTCATTCTCAAGTCCTCACTGTTACCACTCTTGTTCAAATCTCAGTTGAAGTCACATCACTCCTATCAGATAGTACTGGAAGTTAAATTCAAATGCTTTTATGTAGCATTATAAGCCCTCCACACTCTTCTCCTTCTGACTTTTCCAGCTTTTGCATCCTTACTAGCTCAGAAAGTACCAACCTGTCTGGCCTTTTACCTGTACCTTGACATTCCAATCTTTCTCCCCCTCCAGGGCTTTTGCATTTGCTATGCTCTCTGGTTAGAAAAATTTCCCCCTTCCACTCATCATATGGCTTTATATGTCCATTGTTTTGGTTAAAATTCATATGTAACTTCCTCTGACAGGTTTCCTATTATTAACCTGACAAGCCCAATTCCTACATTTGTCACTACAGTTTCTATCTTATTGGGGTTCTCAGCTAAGGAATGCCTGAGAAAATGATTTTAAATTCAGGTACTTTGAGAGTTATCTTGAAAAAAATGGAATAAGGGAACAGGAGAGAGAGATAAGGAAGAAGGAGAAGTCAATAAAAGGAATCTTGCTGAGCTATCACTTATAGGATATGTGGAACTCAATTCCACTAGGGATTGCATAAGAAACAATACATAATGAGCCACAGAATTTTTTCTCTTAAAGAAAAAAGACTGGACATTTATTCACAAACTCCCACCCACCATTACTCCCAGACCCTGATTAATGGAGGGTCTATGATAAGTGTTAATTCTTGTTTTTCCTAAGTCATGGTAGGACACCTTCCAGAATTTAAAGAAAGCAGTGAGCAAGAAAAACAAAGAAATAAAGAGGGTGCAGGATGTGGATGCTGCCATCAATTGTACATCAAACCTGAAGCTGAATTAAAATGTAAACCGAGGAAAAGGTGATGCAAAACACCAAGAGTTCTGCCATTCTATCTGTACGATTGCTTTAACACACTTTCCTTCCTTCCCTACTTCCTTCCTTTCACTTAAGTCATAGGAAGTGTGCAAAATTTAAGGGTGGTTAGTGTTGTGATGTCTTTTGAATAATTCAACCTCAAAGTCTTTGATTTGATTAACCCATGGTTTTGGTTATAATATAATCTTTTCATGATTTCCTGCATGACTCACTTTCATTTAGTTATTCAATTGTTCACTTATAATAATACTATCAGTAACCATGAACCATTATCAAAAAGAAATATTAAGATCTTGAGGTAATCAAAGAATCATCACCAATTCGGCTGGTATGCTGTCAGCCCCAGTCACTGAGGCACCACCATCATGAAATGAATGTTTTTAATTGCTTACGCTCCTTTTTTATAGTTTCTCATTCACATCAATTCCTAAAGAGTATGTACACGTTTTGTTTTTGTTGCTTTTACCTTTATAAAAACTATTTTATGATAGAAATGCTTAGAAAAGTCTTAATTTTAAATTATTGGAAGTCATCAACATCACTGTAAATATTCTTCTAATGGTTATAGAAGACCCCCTGTTGTGATTATGATATTGATTATCCTCTGAGAGTTACCTGTTTATGTTCAGAGTTTGATTGTTATGCACAGTTCTGCAACATACATCCCCGTAATCTGATCTCTGGTTAGTTATGTGCAAGAATTCCAAAGGACAGAACTGTTGCGTCACAAGCTGTGCAATTTTCAGTTTTGACAAACCCTTGCAAACTTTTCCCAAAGTGGTTGCACCAATCTGTACTTCTAGCAGCGATGTTTAAGGACTCTCATAAGTCCGTATCTTCTCTAACTCATGAGTTATCTTTAGATGAATAAAATATGTTAATTCTTAAAAAATCTTCATCACTACTTTTGAATCTTATATCAGAACTGCTTTAATCAAATTTTGGAAGTATATTCATTTGGATTTTACAGGACATTACAAATTTTAATATGACATATTTTCCTAAATCCTTTATCTGTGATTTATCTTAAATAGTGG
Source organism: Glaucomys volans (assembly GCA_020662805.1). Lineage (NCBI taxonomy): Eukaryota > Metazoa > Chordata > Mammalia > Rodentia > Sciuridae > Glaucomys > Glaucomys volans. The sequence goes on along the minus strand of JAJEJO010000772.1, from coordinate 244,050 downwards.
ATGGTTGAAACTTAACCTTATATTTTTTTCGTATTACTCTCTTTTGCCAGCTTCATATATTAGGCTACACTTGCTGTTACACCAATTTTTACACCACTTCTTTCTTATACAGATATTGCATGACACGAGTCTGATTCTGTTTTCTATTCCTTTATCACTTTTCTGTCCCTCTGCCAATACCACAATGTGTTCAGATAACTTCAGCATTAATATTTATATGTGTTTGGTTGAGTCCCCTCCCCCTGCTCTTCTTCAGAAATACCATAGGTAATTTTGACCTTAATTTCTTAATTTTGGAATCAAGTTTCAAAAAAAGTGCTTAAAACTTTTATTAGATTGAATCTTTAAATAATTTTGGAAAAACTAACATTTTTATGACACTGATTGAACCTGATATATCTCTCCATTTATATAGGTCCCTTATACTTTTAAATATAGTTTTCCTGTAGAAATCTTAGTAATTTTTGTTAAATTTATTTCTATATACTTGATATTCAAAGAATATGTTGATAAGTATTAACTTATTCTATACCAATATTAACTTAATTTCCCTTTTCCTTTGGTTCTACATACATATTACTTAAGACAATGTTGCATTTTACTCGAGTATTTATTTGATCATTTTACTTGCATCTTGTCATTAATATTTTGAATTGTTTCTTCCTCTTCTGAAGCACTTTATTCCAAAATGTCAACACAGGATTTTCCAGGAAAACTTTTGAGAATTTGTAGGTCTAATATTTTATTATGCCCTCATAGTCTAAGTTCTAATTTCCTTATAGAAAATAACCGGCTTGGGTGGGAGGCTATTCCACTATATTCTCACATAAAGTGTTGCTTTTAAAAGTATAAAATAATATCTATGTTAATTACAATGAACTCATGGGATAGGAGTGAGGGGTCATCAATGAGCTTTGAGATGCAGAGACCCATAAACCAGCAAAGGATAATCAATGACTCCCATCTCATAAAACATTTCCTTAGGTGAAAATTTTATCCTTCATCCTCTCTTCATCCTCTAGGAAGAAATACCATTAGGAAGAGGTGCCATGTAAGATCTAATCCTATAGTTTTAAGAAGCAGAAAAAAGGGAATTAGAGAAGAAATTACCCAGGTCCATTATTTTCCAACAATATTTCACATCTCCTCACAATCCTCTCGAGCTCTAAGTTGTTCTGATTTTACTCTTGGGAACATTTGGTTGAGAGGCCTGAGACAGTGGGTGTAGAGGTAGACAGTGTTTATTACATGGAAAGTTGTGGGGGGCTCAGGGCAGTAGAGAGAAACAATGAAGATATGTATCTGCCCTCACCTGGACCACTTAAAGATCACTGAGTGCAAGTTTGTCAAATTGCTTAAGTGCTAAAGAACTGGGGAAGTGAGAAATTGGCAGAAGCTTTGGAGGATATTTAATGACTCTTGCTCTGACATTTATAATGGTTATCATTGAATAAGTATGGAGGCCAACTACCAGGAGTAAGAATATCTTAGGACCAAGGATTAACTAAAGATAAAGAAAAGCTTTAGTCAAGACATGTAGTAGAAAGTTACACTTTGAGTGAACCCAGCAAAGGTTCAGGTGTGAAAGGATGAGGAAAACAACTAGTCTCAAACTGAGACTGAGCCCTTAAAATTAGATAAAGGAGTAAGTCAAAAATAAAGCCTCAACAGTAGTAGACAAGGTTGGATGCCCTAAGCCTAGAGGAGATAACTCTAGAAGACAGGGAAAATAAATTCAGAGAGCATAAAGGCAGATAGAACAAAATGTACGGAAGACTAGGAGCAATGTTTGCAGGCAATATAAATCTATCATTTTGAGAAGTCTGGTGGGGATTCAAGTGAAGAATATATGTGGTCTGAGTGACTTTTCTGATGATGGAATCCAGAAAATATTGTCAAAGGACAAAGAGAAACCAGGTAAAACAGGGTTAATTGGTGTAAAACAGCAGAGCAGCATAAATTTTAAGGTTGTCATTGATTTTCACAGAACTCTGATAACCAGAATTTTCTTAACTCAGAAATCCTTCCACTGGGATCTATTATTATTAGTAGTAGTATCATATATGGGAACAGTTTAATCAGTTTGTGACCAAATACATGTTCAGTATTTTGCAGAGAAGTCTGAAAATTTCTTGCTATTGCTATATTGTCTGCTCCACTTCCAAAAGTGAATCATGTTTTTCTATTAAGTATGATTTATAGAACATTTAATTAAAATTAAACAAAAACAGAAAATGCAAGCAATTATAGAAAGTGAGAGAAAAAATATTAGATCAGAAATCTTGGACTAAGAGAAGCCATTAAAATTTAGAGTTAAGAAAATAAGATTTGAGAAGGTTAGGTAGGACTTAAAATTACTTTAAGACAAAAAAATATAGTCAAAATTCTGTTTGAAAATTATTAAAATGTTCTTAGGTGATCAGAATCTGGATTTTTAGAAGTCCAAAATCCAACGTCCGTTCTTCTCTTCTGTGTCTCTCATTTGCTTAATCACCTTATCTAGGAAACTTCCTGTACTCTCAGCCACCAACTCAGACTAATAAATATGTACACTCTGAAATCTGCCTTTCAGACGTTCTCTTTCCAGGCATTTTCCTAATGCTCCTTTCACACTTACCCAGCATTCATGTTCTCACTTCCTTCCTTATGCAAGGACTCCACAATCCACTTCAGAATAAATACTTATTCTGTTCACATATGCTCAACTCTGATGTTCTTGTGTGCGTATGGTTGGCCTAGGAATATGCAATTTTGGGAATACATGTTAATATTTCCACCAGAGTTACTGTACAGAAACTGACCATGTCGCTCTTGATCAGAGACCCACTGTTAATTCCAAGGTAGCTTCCATTGTTTACTTCAACTTCTAGTTATTCTAATTCATTTTCTCTCCCCCCTTCCCCTCCCTCTCCCTCTCCCTCTCCTTCTTCCTCCCTCCCTTCCCCCAACTAATGCCACATCTACAATAACCTTAAATCTCAGATCTTTAAATCTCAGATACCTTTACCAGAAAAATAATTAACACAGTTTTAAATTTGAACAAATTTCATCAGATCCCAAAAGGGGTAAGAAAAGTAGGGATGTAATGAAAGAAGTATTTACATTTAAGGAAATAAGTAGGGAAATGCACAGGAGCATGGCTCATGGCATACTGAGGAGAGTATTTGGCACGGGACTACAGGTAGCTGTATTATCCTTTGTGCAAGGATCTACATTCTCTGATTCTATCAAGAATTTAGCATTAAATCACACATATTTTTCTTATCCTTGTAAAATAAACTTTAACATTCATCATTATTAGAAATAAGCTTATATTTTATTCAACACCAGGAAAGCAATTAAAATATTTGCCATCCCAACAATAATGCATCCTAGTTCCTGATGAAATGGCTTGCTTCCATACTCCTTTAAAATATCTTTGATAAATAAAGAAAAAGGGAATCAAGGAAATAGAAACAAAAAAAAAAAAGAAAGAAAAAAAGAAATGAGTAAAGGTGTAAAATGAGTAAGAGTTGTTATTGGGAATTTTATAGCTATCATTCACTTTCAGGGCTATTTAGTTTTTACAGATCAAAAAAATAAATGTGTTAAATGGAAGTTCTATTTAATTGATAGTCTCCCTGGTTTTAATTTCAGGTGAAAACTAAACAATGTTTAATTACATGTGATGCTCAATCTCTGAGGTCTCAGTGAATCCTCAGAGCTGAATAGAAATATGGAACAAAATTCCAAGAGCTACCAGAAACTGGGCCATTCACCATCCCTAAGTACATGAGTTTGGAATTTATAAAATAGAACTCAAGTAACAAATGCATATTTTACATGTGCTCTGCTAGTGCTACTCAAGAAATACTAAAATTTCTTCAGTAATTACTTAAATTACATTAATCAGCAATGTAAACCAACTCCTTTGTTTGATAAAAATACACTTGTTAAAGACTAATAGAAAATAACAAGCTCTCTGTCCTCCCAACTAAACAGAGGTGCATGGTTGCACCATCCTGCATTGCCCACTTGGTTGCCCCTTGGCAGCACCACTGTCTCTGAGACAGCTCACATCCACCTGTTATGACCCTCATTTCTGAAAATTTTGCTAATTTGTGTCATGCTGACTGCTCTTTCCCAGCTTGTGTTCTCTGGATTTTCTGATCTTCTAGTTGAGTTTTTGATACATGACTACCTTCAACAGCCATATATTTTCAAAGACTATATGTTTAAGCCATATGTTCTCATTTCTACTCAGATGTCATTGTTTTAAAAATAAATTCTTCTGTTTCAGATTTCAACTGTTAAAATTCATAGTAAAAATAAATTTGAACAAAAGAAAAGGAATAGAATAAAGTTTCTCTACTGACTCTTCTCCAAATTCATCTGACACAGAAGGATTTGTTTGGTCTTCAAGAAATGTTCCTGAGTATAAATATCAACAAAACAGCAACAACAAAATTTCAAGTGTTTGAAAATTTCTTTGAGAATGGGCACTTCATATTTTTTAAGAGTGCAGATTTTTATGCTGATAACAAAAATCCTAATAAGTTGCTCTAAGTTATTTTGGAGTTATGTTGAACCCTTTTTGAATGGACTATATAGACGTATATACATAAAGTATACTAGAATGGACATAAATTGCAAATCATTGATGTTGGTAAAGTCAACAGATTTTATAAAATCCTGACATCATCACTTGTCCCAAAGTTCTTATTTTCTCGTCGATTCTTCTATGAGGCATCAAAGTTAAAATATGCACCAGTAACTACACCTCCACAGATTGTACATCATTTGGAGATATATTTTCTTAGACCAGCTTAGTGTTTCATTTGAATATGTAACAAAAAAATCCTCTGTCAAGAGTGTTTTGCATAAAAATATGAATTTTAAATATCTTTCAGAATCAGGCTCTGCATTCCACTGAGGCAAAGATCTCAGGCTGTTCCTTTGAGAGCAGCTGTTCCTTTTAGAAAGGCCAAGGGCTGTCCAGAATCCACCCTGACCACATGCTTGACTAATTCACTTACTTGACTGGCCAAGAGAGGCTTTTTTCCTTGAGAAAAGGTAATAAGGTAATAAGGCTTTTAGGTCATATGGGGATACTGGCTGCTTTTAACCTACCTTGAGAACTGGAGAACTGGCTGCTTTCCTTTCTCTTCCAAAGAACATCCTTTCAATACACTGTAGGAATTCCCTCCTCTCTTTCCTTCTCTCCTCCCTCCCTCCCTCCACCACCTTATTTCTTTCTCTCTATATGTATTTCCAGGATTTGACATTGATAGCAGAAATAGATGTTGAATCAGAGGCACATAAGACTAGGCACGAAAGGGTTTCAAATTTGGTTCAATATTGCTCACACTAGATTTCAGGAAAATGTTCAAAATGTAAGGAGTATATTTTTGTCTGGCCTTGGTTTTCATATACATATAGAATGTACATAGGTGAGAGTAAAACAAGATTCAGCATTCCATGTCCAAACTAAATATCCCCACTCAAATTCTATTTAAAATCAATTTTAAGTCATAGATTTTAAATCATAAATTTAAAATCTTTATATTCAATTCCTAGTACCACAAAATAAATAAATGAATAAAGTCAATTTATATAGATAGATTTATGCAATACTTATAAGCAGATATGATAATTAAAAATGTTTATATTAACATCCTCCATTTCATCAGAATTATATATCCCTACAATGGAAAACACTGAAGAAGAAAACAGGTTCTATAAACCTTTCTGAAGAGAAGACGATATTGATATACAAATAACTGTGTTTAGTGGAGTAATGCAGCATTTTCATCTGAGACAATAAATAAACATAATTCATAGTATAAAAGGCAGCATGAGAAATTCCTGAGGCATGCTGGGCACAATGGTATATGCCTGGAATCCTAGCAATTCAGAAGGCTGAGGCAGGAGGATCAAAAGTTAAAGGCCTGTAGTATAGTTGAAGGTCTGGTATTGTGAAACCCCCTGTTTCGCTCTTCTTGCTAAGGATTGCTTTAGCAATTCTGGGTCTCTTATTCCTCCAAATGAATTTCATGATTGCTTGCTCTATTTCTATGAGATCCGTCATTGGGATTTTAATTGGAATTGCATTGAATTTGTATAGCATTTTTGGAAGTATGGCCATTTTGACAATATTAATAGATAGCATAGAGGGAAGGGAGGCGGGGGGGCCGGGTGGGGATAAAAATAATAACAGAATGTGTGACAGATACCATTGCCCTGTGTACATGTATGAACGCACAGATGGTGTGACTCTACTTTGTGTACAACCAGTGAAACAATAGCTGTACTCCATTTGTGTTCAATGAATCAATAAGTAAATAAAAAAAAAAAAAGTTCAAGGCCAATTTCAGAAAGTTAGGGAGACGCTGTCTCTAAATTAAAAAAAAAAAAAAAAGAAAGAAAAGAACTGGGGAATATAGCTCAGGAGTAAAGTGCTCCTGGATTCAATACCCAGTCTAAGAAAAAAATAAATACATAAAAAGGAAAAGAAGGAGGGAGAAGAGGAACAGGAAGAAGAGGAGGAGAAGGGGAAGAGGCAAAAGGGAAGGGAAAGAGGAAGGCTTCCTTGGGCAGATAATTTGAAAAAGTAATAGTGAGAAAAAACTAACTTTGGGAGGGGAAGATGCCTGACTTGTTTGCCTCCAGACACTTCACACAGATCATCTTATTTAAAATCTGCACCATACCTAAGAAAGCACACAGAGATTAAGCCACTGACCCAGGGACTTACAGTGAACAGGAAAATGGAATGCAACTCTGCTATTACCTTATTCTTCAGTGTGTTCTTTTCCCAGTGCACTATGCTGAAATAATTAAGTGACATTATCAAGAGAGGATGGGTGAGCATAGGAATTACTGTAGTTGAATTAATCATTTTGCCTACTCAATTTTATTTGAATTTTGTGATAATGAACATTGTTTTTCATTTTAAAATTCACTGAATAAACTGATAAAATGATTTCATACTCCAGTATCCCTTAATTTACAGACAAGGCAGTTCATCCATTTCTGTTTACCTGACACTTAGGAAAGAAAGCAAGTAAGTTGGTGATTTAGAAGATGAAAATATGTGGGAATTGAAACAGTGTGGCTGCAAAAGCACTTTTCATAAAATGTTTAGCTTCCACAACATGAGCATATTTTATGTCTTGATTAGAGACCATATCAGAAAGACAAGATTACCTATGGTTAGATTTAAAGATCATCATAAAAATTAATCTTTGCAAAGATTCAAATAGTTTTATATAACCTTGAATATAAATATTAGAATGAGTCATTTTTTTTTTTGCTTTATATTAGAACCCTTATCAGCTTTATCCTTTAGGAGGAACATATTTGAAATTCAAAAGCCTTTGTCTAAAGAAGAAAAAATACCTAATTTTGTTAGCAGAAAAATTATTAATTGGCTATTATTGGCCTAACATGTAGGCATACTACACTTTTTAAATAAAATAAAGTATTTTTCAATGTGAAAGAAAAGCATTAGATAATGCAATAAATAAGGGTGTAAAGAAAAGAGATGTGAATTCCTGAGATGCATGAATATTGACTCCCAAGTGGAATATTGACTTCCAAGTTCTGAGGAAGGAAAGGAAGGCAAACCCAAGTCATCAATGCACCCTAATCCTTTGTTTGCTTTTAGAATTTACCCATGTCCTGCTTTGATTTGTGTATGTCCTCTAGTACCAGCCATTCTCACCCTTTCAAGTCATTCCTCTATAAGGAAAAATCAGAAATGGGAGTGGAAAATATGTAGTAAGGCTTTCCAGGATTAAGTTAAATAAAATATGTTTTAAAAGGTCACTTAAAATGCCAAGGGGGTCAAAATTATGCTATTTAGAGGGCATGAATATCATAGTGTAGGCAAGAGGAAAAAATTAGCCAAAGATTAAATTCCACAGGATTAAATCTATCTGAGTTTTTAAAAGATACACTATAACCAGAGGAAAGGGGAAGAGGGAAACTCCCACCCAAAAGTAAAAATTTAGCTCAATATTTTGGTCCTTCATTCCATTGATAGAACAAGAATTTCCTATTTTTCAAAGCAGCAGTAGAAGCAATTGGAGAGAAGCAATAAGTCAGAAACATAGGCATAAAAACTCCACTAAAGAAGCATGATACACTGTGGAGAACTTTTTCTCTTTTATTTTTCTTTTCTGTTCTGTTTTTCTTTTTTTATTTTGAGACGAGCCTTGCTATAGTGCCCAGACTGGTCTTAGACTCCTAGTTCAAGTGATCTTCATGCCTCAGCCTCCTGAGAAGCTGAGTCTGCAGGTGGGTATCAACACACCCAGTGAGAAAGGTGACTTGATTTATGCCTTACTATTTGCTGGAACCTAGCTTCCATAGTATTAGATACTAACTTTTATTTATTTATTACTTCTTTTTTCTATATTTTATTGCTGCATTATAATTATACATAATGACCAGACTCATAGATATTAACTTTAGATAATTAGTAAGTTGCAGCTAATTTGTATCTAATAAAATATGATTTATGTCAAGTGTAAAGGTAAAACATTTTTGGATTATTGCCCCATGGGATATTAATCAATCTTTTATCTATGCTTGTATTGTGCCCACTGAAACTGTCTTTGGCTTTAGTCAAATACTTTCTTCCTCTTGGTATTTATATGAAAATAAATAAATAAAACCCCATGTTGCTTAAATCAAAGTGATTTGAATTGTTTCTTTATTAAAAAAATCCAATTTCCATCTTATAAAGCCAGTATGTATTGGCCCCTTAAATATGTTAGATTCTGTGCAAGATGACAGGATTATTTAAATGAGCTGAATTCTTACAATTCCATGGGTTCTCAGTCAAATGGAGAAAACAGACAAGGAAATCCAAAAGGACATCAGACAAAGGCTATGCAGCAAATGCAGAAAAGGACATGAAATTGGATGTAGGAATCAAGCTGCCATTCCCTAAAGTGGTAATATTTGACTTATGTATTAAAGATTGAACAGGAATTACCTAGCAATGATAATCACAGTCTGAGCTGTCGGCATGAAGACACACATTTCCAGAAATACTTGTTCATAGAATGAAAGTAGATCAGGGTGTGATGAGGATATATGAGTAGTGAGGTTGGAAAGGTAGTAGCGAAGGTTTTGTGTGTTATGGTAAAGTTCAAGCAATGAAGAACAGAAAGATCTCATCCTACAGTATGCCATAAACAGTTAGGCATTTCACTAAGTTCACTCTGTCAGTCTTTGGGGATCAAGAATTTCAGGAAGGCAAGACCAGAAATGGGGAGGGGGGATTTCCATGGTAATTTAAGAGAGAGAAAGGAGCTTGACCTGGAAGATTTGGGGTAGTTCTTTCAGAGATGCTTAAGAATGCAGATCAATCACTACTGCTGACCGATTAGATAGAGGGTTGAAAGGAAGTGGAAGTCTAGATGGCTGTCAAAGCTTTCTTGAATAGACAGATGCACTTAGTATAGTCATAAAGAGTATAAGGTAGAGATTTTTGGTGCATTAATTTTTTCTATTTCTATGTACCAAATTAGCAATAATGTAATTTAAAACAGCACAGGTTTAGTGTCTCAGGTTCCATGAGTGAAAAATCTGGCCTATGTTAGCTAGGTCTTCTGCTCAGGGTCTCACAAGGTTAAAATGAAACTGACCTGCACAAGTGTCTTCATCTTGAAGTTTCAGTAAGGAAAAATCCTATTAACAAGTCCCCTCAGGTTGCTTGCACAATTCATTTTCTTGCAGTCATATGACTATTTTTCTTTTTCCTATTATCCAAGAAATGCTGAGCTCCTAGAGCAGTTTGCTCCTTCAAAGCCAGCAATCAGATGTTTGTTGCTTCTTTGAGTATCTCAGTTCCTTAGCAGGCTACCCAGAATACTCATCTTTTGATTATCTCAATTGATGAGGGAACTTAAGGATATCTGTAAAATTCCTCCCAAATTAGAAAGCAACATGGTTGCAGGAGCACTATTTCTTAATATTCACAAATCCCCCTCACACTGAAGGGAAATGGTTCATTGAATGCTGCACCAGGAGACCAGGATTTGAGAACATCTTAGGATCTGTCTGTCATACTGGGGAGGAAGATGATTAGTGGAGATAAAAAGTCACCATAAGATGTGATGATGTGGGAAGAAATTGAGAAAAGAGACACAAATAGAATTAAACAAAGACAGAAATATCAAGGATTAGGCAAAGACTTACAATTTAATCAATCCTAAAATACAGCTTTGAGTATTGCTTATCTAAAATTGATATCTAGAGAAATCTCCTAAGTTTCAAATTTCATGCCATTTTATTTACAAAGAAATTGCTAATAAAAATAATATAAAGAAAATAAAATAATTTCCCTATATCAAAAGGTAAAAGAGGCTCTTTGATGTATTTTGTTGAAGCCACTCCAAGCTTTCTACATTTCACTGACGATATGAGAACCTCAGCAAGATACTGGCACAGTAAGTACTTGATAGTGGCTAAATGTAGAGAATAGTTTCAGAGTTTCTAGAGAAAATTATTCTATTTGTGCATCCTGGAATCTGAACCACATTATATTATTTTAAAAAATATTTTTAGTTGCAGATGAACACAATACCTTTTTTTATTTTTCTGTTTTTAGGTGGTGCTGAGGATCGAACTCAGTGCTCCACACATGCTAGGCAAACACCCTACCACTGAGCCACAACCCCAATCCCTCAACCACATTTTAAACAACAGCACCACCTTATATTTGTATACTGTCCCAGTACATTTCTAAACATTTTTTTTTACATTTTTCTTGAGAACAATATGGTTTTTACTTCAGGCACTTCCATTATTGAAAACATTTATAAAAGCAGTGGTCCTCTGAAGATATACTTCACAGAGATCAATTCAGTATGAGATCACTGGACTAGAAGAGATATCAAAGAGGTCACATAGATCATCCTCCTGTTTCCAAGCAACACCAAAAAGATAACTAACCTGTTATAGAAATCTATCCCAAAAAGGAAATTCCACAGCCATCTTTCCAGCAAGTTTTTCCTGTGTCTAATTACCCCTGCAGTTAGGGGTTTCTTGTACTAGTCTCTCTGGACATGTAGAACAGCTGGTAACCACACTCCTTATAATGACTGTTCATAAATCTGCAGATTTTTTTAAGTCATCTTCATTATCTCTCTTCCAGACCAACTGCATTCTATGTTTAGTAGTTAATTTCATATGTATTCAGCTCTCAGGGACCAGGCTTATAGCATATTATAAATAACACCAGTTCCCTAACTTCTGTGTATTTGAAACAAATAAATATGAATTAAGACAAATTAAGATGGTTCTAGTACCATGCAAATCAGTCTTTGCCTAATTATGTGTCTTCCCATCAGCTCAAGTATAAAAGGGCACATTCACAAACTATGCAGCAAAAACAACCATATCTACTTATCCTGTCTCATATGTGTTCACTTCCTTTTTAGAGTCCTTCTGCAAAGAATCCAATTTGCAAACAAATACTGTTAATGTGATACTGGGTCTAATTAATCCTCCTTTGCTCTCTCTAGTACTCTGAATAAATAATTGATAAATTGAAATGTAGTAACTTCATTCCAATATCATTCAATCCAACCTTGAAAATATATTTAAGAATCAATGTACTTTCATTTTGTTTCTCTGAATAATGTGAAATTTCATCATTTTTGTGCTTTCTATTTCTGTATATATTGCTACATTTTCTACACAATAACCATTACAGCTCATTATATGTACTCTCCTTAAAAATTACTAAATTGATAGCCATATTTGAGCCTGAACTATTAAATACTGTTTATTGATTTGGCATGAACATTACCAAATAGTTTTCCTCCTCTATATTAATAATAAACAAAACAATGAAATATTGAACTCAGTCTTCCATAGCTCTTCTTTTATAACAGAGACTAATTAATGGTTCTTATCAACATTAAGATAAAGAACAAATATACAAAACAATGTGCTTTTTTTTAGGCACTGGGTTAGGATTTAGATTTCTAGGGTTCAGATTCTCCTTTGAAAATAGAAAGTTACAAGTAATGTCAGCAAGATGGTAGAACAGGATCTCTTAGGCTCAGATCTCCCCCAGCCCACAGAAATTCTTTACCAACCTTCTATAGGCAAGAAAGCCTTGATGAATGTCCCAGAACTTGAGAGTGTGGCTGAGATAGCCTCATGGATCACAGAGCTGAGAAAAAGTGCATCTTAAGTATAAGGATCTTTAGATTATGTAGAGGGGGTATGAAAAATGGTGGAACGAATGAGACAGACGTCATTACCCTATGAACATGTGTGCTTAACAAGAATGATATGAATGTACATCATGCACAACCACAGAAATGAAAATTTGTACCCCATATGTGTACAATGAATCAAAATGAAGTCTGTAAAAATTAAAAAATCACATATGAAGAAATTATCTTAAATTTTAGTTATCTTAATTATAATTTAATTATCTTAAATTATCATAAATTTTAGTTCCTAATAAAAGAAATTTCTGAAACCAAAAAAAAAAAAAAAGTATAATAGGAAAGGGAATGGTTTTTCTTTTTTCCAAGCCAGCATATCACTACACACAGGACATTTCCATGGGCCTATGGCTCCTGTTCTGTAAAAGAGAGTTGAAAGTAATCCTTCAGATTCTATACCATTCTGAGACCTTTCACAGGAGGCTCATTCCCATCTTATGCCCCAGAAAATATTGGGAATATTGGCAAGGCAAGATCTTCTGGGCCTAGTTAAATAAAATAATGGAAATGGGACTTATAGCAACCAATATACATATCTTGGCAGTTGCTCTGAATTCTGGCTAACAGAATTGTTGTCTCAGAGAGACTAACCAATAGTATCATGTGTAAGAAGAATGGTTCGCAGATATGCTAGGCCAGCATAGCCTAGAGACACTTGACATGTTCCTTAAGCCTTTCTCAGACCAGAAGGAAAATGTGGGTCTATCCTTTGCAGAAGATATAACTCCAGGCATATTTTTGGAGTACAACTTTTCTGCTGTGTAACCCACCTGGCCCCAAGAGGCCTCATGCTTCAGAATCCCCCACATGGCCCACCCCAGTTACAGATGGAAAACAACAGTATAGCCAGCCACAGAAGACAATCTCCAACTCTTTTCAAATAATGTAATGAAGCTAGTAGCTCTGCCTGACTTCTAGAGTACATCAAGTGGTCTAATCACACAGCAGAGGACAACCAGCAAGCAATATCATTTGGTTTCAAAGTACAGGAAGTAAGCCAGACCAACTATAGAACATGAGATCAAGGACTGCCTGTCCAGGATCACTACAAGCCCATCTAGAATTCTTGGTTATACTAAATAGTGAAGATGGAGAAATGTCCAACAAGGCTAGAAGAAATGGCTGCCTCTTCAAATGTGCAAGTATCAATGTAGGGCACAAGGATTATGAAAAGTAAGAGAAACATGAGATCACCAAAAGGAACTCAAAGCTCCAGAAACAGAGCTTATGAAATGACTGGAAAGAATTCAGAATAATCTTCTTAGAGAAGTCAAATAAAATCCAGGAAAACACAAAGAGTAAATTAGATAAGATTTGGAAAACAAATCATGAACAAAATAAGAAGTTTGACAAAGAAATAAAAACAATAATATAAATCCTAGAGAGGAGAAATATAATACCTGAACTAAAAAAATCAATAGAAAACTTCAACACAGTCTTGATCAAGCATAAGAAAGAACCTGAAATCAAATGGAACATTTTAAATTATCCAGTAGGAGAAGAAAAGGGAAATGGAATTAAAAAGGCATGCAAGAGTTATGGAGCACTATTAAGTGAATGAACATTTACGTAAAAACAGTACCCAGAAGAGACAAAAAGAACTAGAAAGCATGTTGGAAGAGATAAGGCCTGAAAATTCCCCAAATCTGGAAAAAAATGACAGAAAACTGTTAGAATTAATAAATAAATTCAGTAAATTTATAGGATATAAACTTGATGTACAAAAATCAGAGGCATTTATATATATCACTAAAATAAATCAGGAAAAATCTCCATGGCATTGATCTGGGCAACATTTTTTTTTTTTATATGATACAAAAGCAACACGACAACACCAACAAAAAATAGGGTGCAAATGGAGTGGTATTAAACTAAGTAGCTTTTGAGGAGCAAAAGAAACATCAACAATGAAGAGACTAGCCACAGAATGAAAGGAAATATAACAAATCATGTATGTGAAAAGGGATTAATAAGAAAAATATATAAAAAAAATTCTATATCAGGAAAATAACTGGATTAAAGAATAAGCAAAGCACTTGAATAGACATTTTAAGGACAATGCAGAAAAACCAATGTGTATGAAGAAACGTTTAGCATCACTAGCTACAAGAAAAATAGAAGGTGAAACCCTGAGATTTCACCTGATACCTGTGAGAAGGGCTTCCATCAAGACAATGAAAGGTATCAAGAGTTGGTGAGGATATGGATAAAAGAAAACTCTTGCTCATTGCTGGTGGAGATGTAAATTACTACAGGTATGAAGGAATAGGGCATGGAGTTTCCTCAAAAAACTAAAAATTGAACTACCATATGACCCAGTAAACCCAATTCTGGTTACTATATCTAAGTAAATGAAATCAGTTTGTCAAAGAGACATCAGGAGTTCCATGTTTATTGCAGCATTATTGACAAAAGCCAAGAAATGGAAATAAACTAAGTGTTCATTGATAGATGCATTAGGAAGGAACATTTGGTGTATATATACAGAATGGAATAATATTCAGCCAAACAAAGGGAATCTGTTATCTGCAACAATGCAGACGAACCTGGAGGACATCACGATAAGGGAAATAAGCTAGGCACAGGAATATAAAATCCAAATGAATTTATTTATATGTGAAATCTAAAAAAGGTGAATTCATAGAAATAGAGAATAGAATGAAGGTTACCAGAATTTGGGTCTTACAGGAAGCTTGAAAATAGAGAGTTGTTGATCAAGGCATACAAATTTCAAAGAAATAATTTTTGAGATCTATTTCATAGCAGGATAAGTTTAGCCAATAGTAATGTAATGGATACTTAAAAAAAAAAAACAATTTTCAAATACCTCGCTCTAAAAATGAAAGTTAAGGGAGGCAATGTACATATTAATTAGCTTCATTTAGTCATTTCACACTCTGTACGCATACCAAAATATCACATTGTACCTCAAAAATATATATAGTTATAACTTGTTCATTAAAATAGCATTAATAAAATTAATATAAATAAATCGATCCCTTTTTTTAAAAAAAGGAAAAAAATAGCTGAATATTTTATTTTTCTTTTTTCATGGTACTAGAGATTGAACCCAGGGGTGCTATACCACAGA
This sequence comes from Glaucomys volans, assembly GCA_020662805.1. Classification (NCBI taxonomy): domain Eukaryota; kingdom Metazoa; phylum Chordata; class Mammalia; order Rodentia; family Sciuridae; genus Glaucomys; species Glaucomys volans. The sequence goes on along the minus strand of JAJEJO010000772.1, from coordinate 228,726 downwards.
GATGTGCCCCAGCCCCTTTTAAAATTTTGAGATAGGTTCTCACTAAGTTGATGAGGCTCACCTTGAATTTGTGATCTTTCTGCCTCAGCCACAGGAGTCACTGGGATTATAGGTGTGCACCACTATACCTGGTAACAGTTGCGTATTTTTAAGAGTCCATAAATATCAGAGGAAGTATTTTTGGTTAGCCTTTTCTATGTTGCACCAATTTGGCTATTCATGCATGCTATAGAGTGTTAACATGCATACATATATGCATGTTTTATATATATATATATATATATATACATATATATTATTTTTCTCTCCTTTTAATTACATAATAAAATCTTAGTTCATTGTTCTAAGTTAGTTGTAACTGTATTGTAAATACTGTTTTTATGTGGCATCTATGTTGCAAATATGTTTTCCAAACTCCTGCAATTTTCTATTGATCTTATTTATAGTGTCTTTAGCCATACAGTTTTAAAATCATGCTATCAATGTATTTTATCACAGATTCCAGATGACTTCCTTGGTCAGGAGCATCATTGCCATTATTAGGTGATGCATGTGGTCACCTAGATATTGTATGGGACACATAATCTACATAGAATTTAGGTTTCTATATGAAGTGAGACAGACATGATTTTATTTTATTCTTATGAATGATCAATTATTAAGTAAAAAAATCATTTTCCCATTGAGTTAAAGGATTATTTCAATCATGTATTAAATACTCAGTTTGTCAAGTTTATTCCTAGAGTCCCTACTGTGTTGCAGTGTGTTATATTAGGTTTTGCTAAAGTTGTGAATTTTCGATGTTGCTCATGAACATGTATTATTAATTTCATTATGGCATACTTATGAAATTGTCCAATGTTACATCAAAAAAGGCCTTGTCATTTGTTCATTGTGCTTTTTATGCATTATTTTTGCTATTCTTGAGCATTTCTTCTTGTACATGATAATGCCAAGATAATGCCTCTTCCTTAGAAAAAACTTCTTATAATTTGAAGATAACTTAGTTCAGTATAATTTGACACAACAAATATTTAAATATATAAATGCTAATTAAATATTATGTCTCTAATATTGTTTTAAAAAATTATTGAATTTTCTATATTAATTTGTTAAAATTTTATAGCCTTTGTCATTTTTGTGAGTTAATTTTTCTCCCTGCATATTTGAGAGGGGTAGTTTACTTAATGAAAAACTCAACTTTGATTTTTATATTCTTCTTGTGTTCAGTTACATTGTAAATTCATTAATTCATATAGCTTTAATATTGAATCTCTTGCATTTGATAGGTATAAAATATGCCAAGAAATATAGATAATTTTATTCTGTCTTTTTCTTCCTTAAAATGGCAATAATAATATGTTTTACAAAATATCTTTGAGGAATAAATTAATTAAAATATACAAAACATTTTGAAAAGTGCCTACTTCATTAGCCCTTAATAAATGTTACCTATTAATGTTAATGATAGACATTCCTATGTAATTTCTCATTTTATTTAAATTAGCTTAAGTGTATTTCCATGTATAAGAATTTTTTTGGTGTCATTTGCTTTTCTTCTTCTTGGCCAGATGAAGGAATATTTTATACTCTAAAGTTAGTTTTCAATGCCAATACCCCCAACACAGAAGAGGAAAGGGTTTGTCTGAAGTAAATAATATGTGGTTTCGAATTATAATTTAATATTCATACTATTCAAGCAAGTTATTTAAGCTTCAAATATCAATCTCTGTTTTATATTCACACAGTAGAGACAACTGCATTTTACATTCCAGAGTTTTGTGAGGATTAAGCAAGATCATAATTACAGAGTTCTGAGTATTACTGCTGTGGCAAGTAGATGTTCAACTCATGTTAATGCTTCCCTTCACCCTTATTTCCACATTTCCAGCATCTCTGGAAGACCTCATACACATGATCTTCAAATGACCAACAAAGTACTATATTGTCCTATATTATTAGCACTTAACCATCAACGAACATTAACTCCTGCATGACTGACTAAAAACAAACAGACTTGTTTACCTAAACAGGTTTCATTACCTAAATACATGTCTCTACATAGTCCCTGCAATAGACATATCTCTATATAGGTAGTCCCTGAGATAGAAAAATTAGATCCAATATTTATATAAAACCCTGTGCTTAATAAATGTCAGGTCACAGAACTATACACAGAACTTTTGATAGATGATTTAAAATGAAAAATCTCCACTCAAAATACATTAGAATGTAGCATTGATGATGGTACCATTTTTTTTAGTAATAGAATGATTCTAGCATTTAATAATTCAGTTGTCCAAAATTCCATGTTTGCACATTTAGGATGCATGCTTACATAACATATTATTTTAAAATTATATTTATATAAGCAAAATTGTTCATTCATCATGAGTGCAAAGGCAACTCAAAACCAGAGTGCCAGAGTTAGCATTTTTTAATAGGCATCTCTAACCTATGTACTGAGAGCAGGATTATAATCGCTAAATCATTCTGTCTCTGGGAACACATATGAACTGGAAACTAATGAGGTAAGCAATTTCAGATAATTAGAATCAATAGTATCATCCTTTAATTAAACAATATTGACTGCATTATACAGAAGGCAGCCTTTTGAAATGATATGCTCTTATATAAGAAGTCTTTGCCTTGCACAAATATGTCAAAGTGCAAGTTTACTTTGACATGGACTACCCCCTTCCTACACATGCCAATATAACAGGACTTTACATTTGTAAAGTTAGAACTTGTGAGATTTCCAAACCCTCATGATAGAATGTTTGATACTATGATATGTGGGTTGAAGTTTCTCTCAAACTGATAGAGAAGTCTCTATGAGTAAAATAAGAGTGGCTAATGAAAAGCTTAATTTATCCTGGATATAATTTAAAAATATAGTGAAGTCTCAGTGAATTACTACATAATTTAAAGCTTTTGAATTAAAATTTTTTCTTTAAATCAAAATTTCATGAGAAGATATTACTATATGGAAATTTTGAAGAAGATATTTCTGCCCAAACATCCCACTACATATGTTTTGTGAGAGCAATAACTGTGTCTATGTTGTTCACCAAGGTTTGCCTTTTCCTGAGCATATGCTACAAAATAGGCATGCAAGAATATTAGCAAATTATCAGATTATTTTTTAATGTTGCAGTTGATCTATGTGGACAAACTTAGCTTTCAGTAGCCATGAAGCCAACAGAAGTCTTTACTGCCATACTGACCTTGCCTACACTTTGCTTGACTGCATAGGACTTGTGAGGATCACCCCTGTCATTAATGACCTGCTGCAAAATCACCCTCAGTGCATCATTTTCACCATGACCACTTTCAGAAAATCATTTCTTTAATGTAATCTAAAAAAATTATGGTATAGTTTCATCTCATTCCTTATATCCTGTAAGCAATAGAAATGAAGAAGAGCTGAACATGTATCTATTTGGGAGAGGACTGACATGTAGCCATCTTCAGAAGAAGGAGTTAGCAAAATGTTTTAATATGTTATACTTCTTTGAAAATGAATGAGAATTTATGGGTGTCCTGTCAGGACAAAATAAATACAAGACCCATGAAGGACATACCTTGTCTTTGATGAAGGAAACTGTCCCAGATCCTATATTATTTCCAATGGGCTTTAGGTTGCAATTGTTTGAAATGAGTCTTCAGTAAATGAAATTCAATTGATAGTAACTGAATGCCAGATTACAGTTGGCTCCAAGACAGGCATTATGAGAAAAATTCAGAGTATGACTTGGAGAAAAAATTTTTCTTCAACCATGGTTCAGGAATTTTAGGATTTACCTTACTGGTCTTTTTAAAATTAACTGGTGTTTGGCATTAAAAGTCCTTAGTACAATATCTGATTGTGGTAAGTCTTAGCTCTTTTTTATTAGCCCTCACTTCCCTCTTCAAGAAGATTATTTGGGAATAGAACACTTAATGATTCTTAACTTAGTTCACAAATGTTGCTATGGTCACTTTCACGTACTTTAGTGGAGGCTATAGATTATAATATATAATTGGGGAAATATGTGAATGCAGTCTAGACCACTCTAAATTTTATAAGCACTTCCTTACCAATGTAAGCAGCATATAGCTAGGAATTTTTTCAGGAAATGGCATGGAACTATAATGCAGTTAAGTGGGTGGCTAGTAGATGCAGCACAAGCAAAACTATTGGCTAGGTTGCTTTTTCAGTTGTCTTTAGATATTTGGGGGTTCAGGAGGCCAATAGAATTCCTTTTATCTGTCTAAGGGGAAAGCAGTGATTATAAACAGTTGTTGTTTACCCTGAAGTTTGGGGAGTAAGAAGGTATAGCAATGTCTGAAAAGCCTGGGTGTTATAGCTCTGCTCAATTTATTAAAAACACTCTTCTAGGGCCTTTGCTGTAAATCAACGTAGAAGCCAAATTATTTTATTTGAGTTACTCAACCAAGCACCCATTTCCAAGTTGCCTCTTGTAGGAGTTAGCATATGCCTGGACCTCTGTAACTGAAACAGATGCACAGAAGATTGTGCCTAGGGTGATCCAGACTGGGGATGCCAAGTAGAGACAGCCCCCTTTTTTGCTGATATCCCATACAAGAAACTGGGAAGATGCCAATGACTGCTCAGACAGATGCATGTGCACTCCAAGTCTGATCCTATATCAGACATCCATGACTGTGGAATATGTGATATCTGTGGAGGTTTAGATTCCCTAAAAGTGGAATTTTTGGGAGATCCCTGAGACTAGACATGCAGCAGAGATTGGCATCTTCCCAGTAACAGAGGGTATGGACCTAATCCCAAATACTCTCTGATAGAGTTTCAAAGAACAGCCAAGAGTAAACCCCAGCTGCTGCAACTTCCAATTTAGAACTTTGTACAAGTCCCACTATGGAAGTACATCATTTGTCAGTACTCCCCAGCCTATCCTATCTTATAATGTGAGACAGGAATCTGCCAGCTACTACAACCAGCTTTACCTTCAGGACACAATGGCTGGCAGTTTGATGAGAAACACAGAGAAGTGGGATTCAACAATCCCCAGTCCTTGACCCAAGTGTTACAGAGCCTAAAAGAAATTCAAAGAATGGCACAATATCATAAACAATGACATCCATCCTTGCCAACAGTTTTGGCCAATTCAGCAGAACTAAGCTCTTTATTTCTTGTTAAGAATTTTTCCCATACTGCCTTTCCTTTTTCAATATTAACTTTTTAAAAATTTTATTTATTTTTGCTTTTATCATTCTGCATGATTGTGTTTGTGTGTGCATGTGTGTGTGTGCATTCACGCGTGTTCTTGCTGTGCTGATAAATTCAAGAATGTATATAGATAGAGATAACTTTTCCTTTATTTAAACTGCTTTCTTTTTCACCTGTTTATTATTCATTCTTAATTCGACTTTGGTAGGGTAAAATTTTGCATGAGTTTGATCATCTGATTTGATTTTGATTTGTCTGGTTGTTTGTACCTTTGTGTGTGTGTGTTTTTTTTTTTCCTCGTGTTGCCCTTTCTTTACTCAGTTCCCCCACTAACAGCCAAAATTTTCTGATCTCTCTTCCTCTCTTTCATTATTTTATTGTTTTTAGTTATTTTTACTCCTCTTTCTTTATAGTTGTCATCTACTATCCCTCTCTTTCTTCCCCTCTGTTTACTTTTTATATATTTCAAACTTTCTATTGCCTTTCTAGCCTACTTTCTCCTCATTTAAGGAACTATGATTTTACTATCTGATATTTATGTAGTTTATGTAATTCCTACCTAATTCATGCTGCTGTAATTATTAATATAGTGAATGATATAATAGGCACCTGTTTAATGTCTGATCTGGTTCCTGGTTGTTTATTGTTGATCCTTATGTTAAATGCTGACCCCACCCTTCCCCTATAGATGGCAATTAGTGTTTTAGATGTCAGAATAAACACCAGACATTAATTTAAAAGCTGTACATTACTTGCTAACATTATTTCCATTCCTTAATTTCTCTTTCTCGAAGAGGGGCAGGGAAGTAATTATAACACTATAAATTTACAGGTTAGGGTTCCTGCTGCTGAGTAAAGCTCACAAACTAACTAGATAACAGTGACCCTCACTTCACAGATAAATTAACCCCACTCAAACCCCAATAATACTTCAAGACATAGAATAGGGGAGACAAAAATCCCAAATAAATGAACAAGCCCCAATAGAAATGATAATCAAAAAGAACCCCAGGTTTCATTTTGGTACATCTACTCATAGAGCAGAAAAGAGGCAGAAGTCCTTAGAACAAAAAATATAACTACACATCAAATAGCAATATTATAGAAAAGGAAGACAAATCTATCTCAACAGATGCACAAGTTTAAGACCTCTGAAAATATGAGGAACCATGTAAACAAATCTCTTCCTTAAATTTACTATATCCCAGAAAAGGAACTCACAGATATGAAAGTGGATGAAATTCCAGAGAAAAACTATCAAATGAATTACTAAAATGATCAATAAACCAAAAGATGATCCAGGAAATGAATTAAGAGAACAAATGCAGAAGGCAAAAGACCATTTTAATAAGGAAATAGATATCCTGAAAAGAAATAAATAAGAGCCAGAAATGAAGGACAAGTGAATCAAATTAAAAATTCACTTGAAAATAGCAGAAGCAGATTATATTGTTTAGAAAATCAAACTTCAGGCCTCAAAGACAAAATATCAGGCCTTGAAGACAGATTATATGAATTTTAGTACTTGGCATGCAATAAAGAAAAATGAAATATGATTAAAAAAACAAGAAATCAGAAACAGCATCAAGAGACTAAATTTGAGAGTTATTAGAATTGAAAATAACATGGAGATACAGGTTAAAGGCATTATGATTCTCTTCAGTGAAATAATAGCAGAAAATTTTCCTATCCTTAGAAATGGGATGGACATCCACACACAGGATGCACTTTAAATCCAAAATTGACAAGATCAAGAAAGAAACTCTTTTAGACACATCACAATAAGAATGCTTAACATAGAAAATAAGGAAATAATATTAAAAAATGAAAGAGAGAAACATGAGGTCATATTTAAGGACAAATCAATAAGGCTCACTCCTAATTTCACAGATCAGACCTTAAAATCAAGGATGGCTCAGAATGAGATACTCCAAACTCTAAAAGAAAACAATTGTCCACCAAGATTGCTTTATCAAGCAAAGCTCTTTCAGAATTGATGAAGAACTAAAAATTTTGCAAGACAAGGATAAATAAAAAGAATTCATTGCCAGTAAGTCAGCAATACAAAAAATAATTAAAGATATATTACACACAGAAGCCCTCAAAAACAAACCCCAAAGTTCATAAATGAATGAAACACTGTAGAAGACCAACCAATAAACTAAATGAAAATCAAGACTGAATTAATTATATCAAACAAAACAAAATGGCAAAAAATAACAAACATCTATTTATAATAACACTGAATGTAAATGGTCTCAACTCACCAATTAAAAGACATATATTGAAAGAATGAGTTAAAAAGCAAGATAAAACTATATAACATCTGCAAGAGACTTATCCTATAGACAAAGGCACATATAGATTAAAGTAAAAGGATGGAAAAAATATTCCATGAAAATGGAGTCTGAATAGAAGCAAGAGTAGCTATTCTCATATCTGACAAAACAGATTTTAAGCAAAAATTAATCAGAAGGAACAAAAAATGCCACTACATACTGGCAAAGGGAACAATTAAACAAGAATATATGATGGTAAATATTTATGCCCCAAATATTGATGCACCTAATTAAATCTAAACAAAAATACATTTTAACATTAAATCACAGGTAGATTTCAATGCAATGATACTGGGTTATTTAAATGCATTCCTTTAATCAATAAATAGGTAATCCAAATATAAAGTCAAGAAAGATATTTCCAACCAATAATACTATAAGTCAAATGTATCTAACAGACATCTGCAGAATATTTCATCAAAAATGATCTGAATTCATTTTCTTCTCAGCAGCTCAGAGAAAATTTTCCACAGTAAACCATCTAGGATCAATTTAAGACTTAGCAAATTCAAAAAATTTGGATAATCCCATCCATCATATAAGATCATAATGGAATGAAAATAGAAATAACCACAAGAAAAATTACACAAAACACATAAAGATTGAAAAATACTCTTTTAAATGTGGAATGAATAATAGAAGAAATGGAAAAAGAAATCAAGAAATTCTTAGAAACAAAGGAAAATAGAGGTACAACATGTAAAACTCTCCAGGACAGTACAAAGGCAGTTCTAACATAAATATTCACAGCATTGAAACACCTAAATTGGAAAAACAGAAAGATTCCAAATAAACAATTTTATGCTGTAGTTCAAGGCCTTAGAAAAGGAAGAACAAACTAATTCCAAAATCAAAAGAAGACAGAAAATAATTAATAGCAGAGTAGAAATTAATGAAATTGAGAATTAAAAATTATGTAGGATCAATGAAAAGAAGAGTTGGTTCTTTGACAAGGTAAAGAAGATCAATGAAAGCTTAGAAACACTAAACAAAAGATAGAGAACTCAAACCAATAAAATTAGAGATGAAAAGTGCAGTATGAGCCCAGACACTTCTGAAATCTAAAGGATCATTAGAAACAATTGGGAAATTTATACTCCAAAAACTGGAAATCTAGAAGACATTGACAAGTTTCTAGACATATATGACCTGCCCAAATTGAACCAAGATGATATAGAAAACCTAAACAGACCAATATCAACTAATGAGATTGAAACAACAATTAAAAGCCTTTCAACAAAGAAAAGCCCAAGAGAGAATGGATTCTCAGCTTAGTTCTTCCAGACCTTTAAAAAAGAACTGACACCAGTCTTCTTCAAATTATTCCACGAAATAGAAAGGGAAGAAACCATCCAAATACATTTTCTGAAGCCGTTATAACTGTGATACCAAAACCAGGCAAAGACACATCAATGTAATAAAACTATAGACCAATATCCCTGATGAACATACAAAAATTCTTAATAAAATATTAGCAAACTTCATTCAAAAACACATCAAAGATATAAAATAAAATGATCAAGGTGGTTTTATCCTAGGGATGCAATGTTGGTTCAACATATGCAAATCAATAAACATAATTCACCACATAAACAGACAAGAATCATATGATCATAATCATGGGATGCACAAATTCAACACAAATTAATGAGAAAAATTCTGGAGTAACCAGGGATAGAAGAAACAGATCTCAACATTCTAATGGATATATATGACAATTCCAAACTCAATATTATACTAAATGGAGAAAACTTGAAAGCAGGTCCTCTAAAATCAGGAACAAGACAAGTATGTCCAGTTTTACCTTTCCCATTCAATATAGTTCTTGAAACTTGCCATAGCAATCAGGAAGAGAAGGAAATCAAAGGGATACAAAAAGGAAAAGAATAATCAAATTATCTCTGTTTGTTGATGACATGACTCTTTATCTAGAAGATCAAAAAACTCTATCAGAAGAGTTCTAGAGCTGATAGATTAATCAGCAAAATAAAAGGATGCAATATCAACATTCATATATTAATGCTTTTCCTATACTCCAAAAGTGAATCTGCTGTAAAAAAAATCAGGAAAACTATCCTATTCACAATAGCCTCAAAATATAAAATAAAATACTTGGGAATAATTCTAACTAAGGTAAAGATGTCTATAGTGAAAATCATAGAACACTGGAAGAAATTGAAGAATATATCAGAATTGGAAGCACTTCCCATCTTCTTGAAAAAGCAGAATTAAAATTGTCTAAATGACCATATTATCAAATGTCTTATACAGATCCAAAGCATCATCAAAATACCAATGACATTTTTTCACAGAACTAGAAAAAAAATCCTAAAATTCATGTGTAATAATAAAATATCCAGAATAGCCAATGCAATTCTGAGAAAGAACAGTTATATGGAGATTTCACAGTAACAGATCCAAAATTAGAGTAAACAGTTATAGCAACAAAAACATGGTGGGCTGGGTAGCTCAGTTGGTAGAGTGCTTGCCAAGCACAAGGCCCTGGGTTCAATCCCCAGCACCGCAAAAAACAAAAAACAAAACAAAAACAACAACAACAACAACAACATCATAGTACTGACAACAAATTAGATGTGAAAATCAATTGAGTATACAGAAACAAACACATGAACTTACACTCATCTGATACTTTTTACAGGTATCAAAAATATATGTTGGAGAAAAGATAGCTTTTTAAAAACTTGTGCTGGGAAAACTGGATATCCATGTATGGAAGAATAATCTAGATTGTTATCTCTCACCCTGAATGAAACAGACCAGAAATACTGTAACTGCTAGAAGAAAACATAGCATCAACAATCCAACGTATTGTTGCATCAAATTCTGTAACAAGGTACCTGAAGCTCAAGAAATGAAACAAAGAATCAATAAGTGGGATGACATCATATTAAAAAGTTTCTGCTCAGCAAACTAAATGATTAAAAGCATAAAGGAAGAGCTTATGGAATGGAAGAAAATCTCTGCCATCTACTCCTCTGACTGAGGATTAATATCCAGAATATACAAAGAACTCAAAAAGCTTAATACCAAATAAGAAGTCAGATTTTTAATACCAAAAGAAGTGGGCAAAAAAATTTAAATAAATATTTGTCTAAAGAAAACATACACACACAATAGAATTTTCCTCAACTATAAAAAAGAATGAAATTGTGACATTTGCTGGTAAATGAATAGAACTGTAGAACTAAATAAACCAGATGCAGAAAGACAAAGGTTGAATGTTTCCTCTCATATATGGAAGTTGGAGCAAATTCATGGAAAAATATGTGTGGGGGGGGTGGATGTTATAAGGAAAGAGGGAATATCACTGGAATAGAAAGAGATTGAGAAGGAAATAAGAGAGATGGTAAAGTGAAGGGAATGAGGAATGAATTTGACAAAATTATGTTATGCACATGTAAAAACACAGCACAGTAAATTCCAACTTTGTTATTCTATAAAGCACTAATTTAAAAAAATAAATAAACAAGAATGACCAGTAGGACAGAGGGAAAGGAATAGAGAGAGAAATGAGGGGGAGGAAAAGGAAGTCACTGGGGATCTAACTGGAGCAAATTAAATTCCATGTATGCATGATCATGTTGAAATTAACTCAACTATTATGTATAAAAATAATGCTCTTCTAAAAGCATTTTAAAAAGAACCCAGAATCCAAGTTCTATTCATTCCATGAATCCCATCTGCTACTTGTAGTAAAATAAAATATCTTTGGCTGCTCAGTATCATCAAGGACCCTGCACTGAAATGCAACACCAGAAGACACAGTTCAGAAACCAGTTCCATGATACAAACCAGGCAAGCAATGTGACACACTTAACAGGCTTTTGCAACAAAATTTAGGACTCCTTTGAGACTACTTCTATGAAATTGTGAATTTCTAATTGAATGAGAGGCAAACCTTCCATTTTGGGAAGAAAAAAGATGAATAAATAAAGCTGCTTTAATGTGACTATTTTTTCCCTTCAAAACTCATGTTAAAATTTAGTTACTGTAGCAATAGTATTAAGAGGAAGGGTCTTTAAGATGTTATTAGGTCATACCAATTCTGCTCCAATGAATGAATTAATTCCATTATTGTGGGAAGCATATTCCTTATAAAAAGTCAAGTTTACTTCTTTTTCTTCTGTTTCTTAACCTCTCTCACCTTGCCTTCCACCACAGGGCAATGCAGCAAGAATGCCTTCACCAGAGGACAAACCTTGATCTTGGCATTTCCATCTTCTAGAACTACAGGGGAATAAATTTCTGATTTTTATAATTGCCCAGTCTATAATATTCTGTTATAGCAGAACAAAAGGAAATAAGACACCCACCTTCTACTTCAATTACAAGGTTCCTTATAAAAATGTGTTTCCCTTGACCCAAAAGAAGAATCATGTTTAATATTGTAATATCCAAAAACCAAATAACCTCAGCCTAAAAATGAGATATTAGGTTCCTAGATCTTATTTCCATGATCTTTGTACTAGTTAAGTTTTTCATCTTTTCTCAGATGTCTATGTTATATTAACTCTGTTAATAAGCCAAATGCTAATGGTTGAAACAAGAAATTAAAATAACAATAATAAAAAATATTCTGGTTTTAAAAGATGTGTACTGATATGTGCTTTGAAAATAAATATATACTTCAGGAAGTGTGTATGTGTGTGTGTGTGTGTGTGTGTGTGTGTGTGTGTGGTTAAGCACTGGAGATTGAACTCAGAGGTATTTCTTTATCTCTTAGCTGCAAACTCACCATCCCAGCCCTCCCCGCCACCACTTTTTATTTGTTCTTTTTAAGTATACATGACAGAAGAGTGTATTTTGACATATTATACATACACGGAGTATAACTTATTCTAATTAGGATCCCATTCTTGTGGTTGTACATGATGTAGAGTTACATTGTTCATGTATTCACATATAGCGATAGGACAGTCATTCCACTATCTTTCCTATTCCCATCCCATTTCCCTTCCCTTCCTTCCTCTTTGTCTAATCCAATGAACTTCTATGCTTCCCCTCCCTACCCTCCCTTGTTGTGGGCTAACGTTCACATATCAGAGATAACATTTGACTTTTGTTTTTTGGAAACTGGCTTATTTCAATTAGCATGTTATTCTTCAGTAACATCCATTTACCAGTAAATGCCATAATTCCATTCTTCTTTATGGCTGAGTATTACATTATATGTGTGTGTGTGTGTGTGTGTGTGTGTGTATGTACATATATATATGTATATATATATATATATATATATATATCGCCTTTTTTCATTCATTCATCCTTTGTAGGGCATCTTATTTGGCTATTGTGAATTGAGGTGCTATAAACATTGATATGGCTGTTTCACTGTAGTATGCTGATTTTAAGTCCCTTGAGTGTAAACTGAGGAGAGGGATAACTGGGTCAAATGGTAATTACATTCCTAGTTCTTTAAGGAATCTCCAGTTTGCTTTCCATAGTGGTTGCATCAATTTGCAGTCCCACCAGCAATGTATTAGCATTCCCTTTCCCCACATCTTTGCTAACATTTATTGTTACTTGTAGTCTTGATAATTGCCATTCTGACTGTAGTGAGATGAAACCTCAGTTTAATTTTACTTTGCATTTCTCTAATTTCTCAAGACATTGAACATTTTTTCATATATTTTTTCCCACCATATTTCTCGTTCTGTGAAGTACATGTTCTGTTACTTTGCCCATTTATTTATTGGGTCATTTGGTTTACTTGGTGTTAAATATTTTAAGTTCTTTAAATATCCTGGAGATTAATGTTCGATCTGAGGTGCAGGTTGTAAAGATTTTCTCACATTCTGTAGGCTCTCTGTTCATGTTCTTGATTGTTTTCTTTGTTGTTAAGAAGTAGTCTGATTCCATCCCTTTATTGCTTCCTGATTTTATTTCTTGGACTTTAGGAATCTTATTGAAAAAGTCAGTTCTTAAACCAACATGGTAGAGATTTTGGCCTACTTTTCCTTCTAGTAGACACAAGGTCTCTGTTTTGATGCCTAAGTCCTTGATCCACTTTGAGTTGAGTTTTGTGCAGGGTAAGAGCTAGGGTTTCAATTTCATTCTACTTCATATTCAATTCCAGTTTTCCCAGCACCATTTGTTGAAGAGGCTATCTTTTCTCCAATGTATATTATGGAGTCTTTGTCTAGTATGAGATAACTGTATTTATGGGGCTTTTTCTCTATCTTCTGTTCTGTTCCATTGGTTTTCATGTTTGTTTTCGTGCCTATATAATGCTCCTTTTGTTACTATTGCTCTGTAGTTTAAGATCTGGTATTGCAATGCCTTCTACTTCACTTTTTCTTGCTAATGATTGCTTTGTCTATTCTGGGCCTCTTATTTTTCTAAATGAACTTCATGATTGCTTTTTCTATTTCTGTAAAGCATACCATTGGAATTTTAACAGAAATTGCATTAAATCTATATACTGCTTTTGATAGTATGGCCATTTTGACAACATTAATTCTGCTTATCCAAGAACATGGGAGAGTTTTCTATCTTCTAAGGTCTTCTTCAATTTCTTTCTTTAGTGTTATGTAGTTTTCATTGTAGAATTCTTTCACCTCTTTTGTTAGATTGATTCCCAAATATTTTTGAATGGGATAGTTCTTGATTTCTCTTTCAGCTGATTCATCATTGGTGTAGGAACACAACTGATTTATGGGTGTTAATTTTATATCCTGCTCCTTCACTGAATCTATTTATGAGTTCTAGAAGCTTTCCGATGGAGTTTTCTGGTTCTTCTAAATATAGAATCATATCTTCAGCAAATAGGGATATTTTGAGCTCTTATTTTCCTATTCATATCCTTTTAATTTTTTTCTTTTGTCTAATTGCTTTGACTAGTTTTTCAGGGACTATGTTGAAAAGGAATGGTGAAAGAGGGCATCCCATCTTGTTCCAGATTTTAGAGGGAATGTTTTCAATTTTCCTCCATTTAGAATGATGTTGTCAGTCCCCCCCACCATTTTTTTTTTTTTTTTTTTTGGAACCGGGGATTGAACTCAGGGATACTCCGCCACTGAGCCACATTCCCAGTCCTATTTTATATTTTATTTAGAGACAGGGTCTCACTGAGTTGCTTAGGGCCTCACTAAGTTGCTGAAGCTTTGAACTCGCGATCCTTCTGCCTCAGCCTCCCAAGTTTCTGGGATTACAGGTGGGCACCACTGTGCCTGCCCCCCCCTTTTATTGAGACAGGATCTCACTCTATTGCTTAGGGCCTCACTAAATTGCTAAGGCAGGTCTAGAAGTTTCAATCCTCCTGCCTCAACCTCCCAAGTGGCTGGGATTAAAGACATGGGTCACAAAGCCCAGAATATCTTTTAATGATTTGCAATATCTGAATTTTATTGAAACACGTAGGATAGGCAAATCCCTTAGAGAATTTAGGCTCATGCAACACTGATCTCATGTAACACATAGATAGCAAACTTTTCCTCCCATGCAACTAGTGAAAGAAAGCAAATATAGGCCCTCAAAGAAGATAGGTCTCCCACAACTGGGGATGCTGACTTCAGATCTCAAGGAGAACATCCCACCACTACAAAATAAAACAGGAATAAGTCATTCTTTTTAAATTTTATATTTTTCTGAACACTGATGGCTTACATCATTTTTGATACAAAAAAAAATTAACTGTTGTCATTGTAGAAGAAAACATGGGAGTTACTTAAGAGTATTCAAAGTTAAATACTTTTTTGAATTATCCCTCAAGAATCATAAATGTTTTAAAGAAACTGATTCATATGACAGTTGACATCATCCTAGGATAAAATATGATTGGTAACCACCTCCATGTCAATAATGATATTCCAATCTGCAACACGATTAAAGGTCTAGTAGCCTATAGATCAAGATTTTTATTTTTGCTTTCAGTAAAAGTGAGACATTGATTTAAAAATAATGCTTCTTATTGTCTACTGCTCTGTTAGGACTTTTCAAGATACTGAGGTAGAAAGGAGATTTTCTAAATTTGAACTATAAATAACTAGATTGATGCTCCTATAAATTTGAGTTCAATTCATTTAGAAAGTATTTAATCGGGCTCTGCAGACTCACACCTGTAATGCTCAGGTATTGATGAAATATAATGCTTTAGCAAGGTTTGTTAATATAGGTCCTGAGAGTTTTTTTTGCTTTGTGGAGTTAGGGACTGACAAATGCCTTATTAAAAAAGGGGGGGATTGAATCTAGGGGTGCTTAACCCCTGAGCTAGATGCCATGAAGTTTGGTGGTCTAATGCAAAATACAAGTCTTGTGGAATTTAGAGCACTCCTTAAGAAATCAAAAATAAGGCAGAGCTTTATTAGTTCATTATTGAGTGCCTTAAGTGTCCCAAGCAGAGAATAAAGATGTGATTACCAGTAAAAATGAGGTTATATTTTTTATACTTTATTTATTAATTAATTAATTTATTATTTTTACAGACTGCATTTTGATTCATTGTACATAAATGGGTACAACTTTTCATTTCTACGGTTGTGCATGATATAGATTCATACCATTCATGTAATCATACATGTACATTAGGTGATGATGTCTGTCTCATTCCACCATTTCATACCCCCTCTTCAAGGGATACAAAGCGATCAAGATTTAGTCCTTGTCCCTATACAGCCAATAGAATAGAAGAGACAGTTTCATTTTTAAGGAAAAAAATGTGATCAAAGTCAATACAAATCAAAATGAAGCATTTTTAAAATTTTGCTTTGAAATTATTTTTTTCTTAAAGAAGCTGTCAAATTTTTAGACTACTGGTTCCCACTAGGTATAAAATAATGGAATTAATGGTTACTGATGAAGTAAAATGCTTCTATTGCTTTGGAAAATTTAGTTTGAAGAATAGGCACAATGTGATCAAAATTAGAATACTTTGATAAAGCAAATCATGTGAGAATTGGTACCTGATTCACCTGGCCTGGAATTATGACATAGACTCCTTGAGTTGCTGAGTTGTTTCTCAACCAGTGTGTACCAGAATCAATTGCAGGTTCCTGAGCCCCACTCCTACAGCTTCCAATTTGGTAGGTTTTGAGAGATGCCTTTAACAATATTCCAGCTGATGCTTATATTTCTGGTCCAGAGACTATACTCTAAGAACCAATGAGTCAGAACACAGACTAGCCAAGGCAAACTCATAATGATTAGTATGCATGGAATGTGCACCTAAATGAAATCCACAGCCTTCAAATGAATCACCAAGGATAATTTGTATTAATATCAAAGCACAATACAAACAGAACCTAGCTCTGTACCTGATACTGGTTATATATACATGGGAAACTTTAGAAAATATAACCTCCTTACAAGACAGGTTTAGATATGTGACCTTAAGTCTCTATTGAATGAAAGTGAATCTATTTGGGATTGTGTAATTTTCTAATTTGAAATCATGACAGAAAAGCTTAGAACAAAGTTAAAATTTAAAACTCTTCATCCAAATAATCAGAAACAGGATTTTGTATACAAAAATCAGATACTTTGCCCACTTTATTCAATAACTTGTGTCCTATTGCAAGCTCCCTAGATACATTTTAGGGAAGGGAGGGGTGGGGTCAGGGTGGGGGGGTAAGAATAATAACAGAATGTGTGACAGACATCATTGCCCTGTGTACATGTATGAATGCACAGATGGTGTGACTCTACTTTGTGTACCACCAGAGAAACAATAGCTGTACTCCATTTGTGCTCAATGAATCAATAAGCAAATAAATAAATAAATAAAAATTAATAAATTAATACAGAATTTGGCATATAAAGTAAGAACAGAAATAAGAATAAAATATGGAGAAAATATAAGTAAAATGACAAACACTTATAAATGGGTAAGACAGTACAGGGAAGTTTTAACACTTACATTTATACTCATGCACATATCCATGTGTAAACATATATACATGATTTTCCTTTTGTAACACAACACAGATTTATTAAGTTTTCCTTCAGCTAAAACATAATTTGGACAAATTCTTATATACCATTACATAGAATATTGCACTAGTAATTTAACATTATTCCATGGTATCTATGACCAAATGTTGACCATTTATTTTTATATTACTGCTGTAGTTTGGATGCAGTTTATCCCTCAAGAGTTCATATGTTGGAGGTTTGGTCTTGCAGATTGTGGTGTCGCAGTGGTGGAACATTAAGAAGGGAGGCTCCTAATAGGAGATGATTAGGTTTTTGTAAGATAAGATTAAGGCAGCTCTTAAGGGACCTTTGTGAATTCTTAGAATAATAAGTAGTTACCAAAGAGCAGGCCTGACCCTTGATGTGCTCTTTGGTCTCCTGTCCTACCATGTGATCTCTCTCTCTTGCGCATGTCCCCACCATGATGCCTCGTACCATGTGTTGAGGCAGCCACGGGGGTCCCAACCAGGGTCTGAACAGGTGGGAGGATTACCTGATCTTGGACTCCTGGCATATAAACTATAAGCTATATAAGCTTCTATTCTTTATAAAGTACTCAGACTCAGATGTAATTGTTAAAGCAATGAAAAATGGATTTAAAATATTACTGTCTTTAAAATTACTATGTGATTAGCATACTACAGTAACTCAGCCACATCAATGTTTAGAGTTGCTCAATTCACAATAGCTAGATTGTGTAACTAACCTAGATGCCCTTCAAAAGATGAATGGATAAAGAAAATATGGTATACATATACAATGGAATATTATTCAGCCATAAAGAAGAATAATATTATGGCAATTGCAGATAAATGGATGGAATTGGAGAATATCATGCTAAGTGAAATAAGCCAAGCCCCAAAAAACCAAAGGCCAAATGTTTTCCCTGATAAGTGGATGATGATGTATAATGGAGATGGGGTGGTGAGAGAAGAATGGAGGAACTTTAGATTATGTAGAGGGAAATGATGGAGGATATGAAAAATGGTGCAATGAGACAGACATCATTGCCCTATGTACATGTATGATTACAAGAATAGTATGAATCTACATCATGCACAACCATATAAATGAAAAGATGTACCCCATTTGTGTACAATGAATCAAAATGCAGTCTGTAAAATAAAAAAAAAAACTACTGATTGATAAAAAAAAAAGAAAAAGAAAAAGAAATTTCATTACATGGACATCCAGAATTTGGGACTTTCAGAAACAAGTAAAATTCCCTACAATCTCCTATTTATTGTTGATTCTCTTTCAGTACTATGCCAGTTATTCTTGTATAGCATTCTGAAATGCTGGCTCTTTATGACTTTCTTCTGTAACTCTGTGATCGGTATCATCAAGTGTCACTATCAATTTTCTCATTCTCTTCATTTAAGGTTCCTCAAGTCAGGATCAAGTCAGAGGGGTCCATCAGAGGGGATGCATCAGAGGGGTCTTTGGAAGTCCCTTAGTCCAAAACTACAGAGCTCATATCTTTCTGAAGATGGTCCAGTTGTTCTTTCTTCTGTTCTGTCTGTGCACTGGCCAATGATTTCTTCAGGTTTCCATATTCCATATTCCTATAACAACAGGACTATTGAACAAGTTTGTTTACTGACATTTGTAGTTTTTTGATTCAAGGCATCTTGGAAAGCCTCAAAATTTTGCATCCTTTCCACTATGAAGCTGTGATCATTGATGTCAGTGTTGTTCATGACCAAAATAAAGGGCAGCTTGGTTTTATACAAGATGCTACAGGCATAGAATATATTAGAGATGAAGGCCAATGGGTTAGTACTTTTCAACATGTCCATTATATACATGGCCACTGTTGGAAATGAGGATGCCAGGGCCAGAAACTGACTAGGTGAATTCTTCAGTATATCCAGGTATGCCAAGCAAGATATATTTAGATGTGTTCTGGGCCTTCTGAATAAATTTTATTACTTTATGAAATCTGGTAACGAAGAGATAGAGATGTCCCTATGCCACCATTGAGCCCAAGAACATATCATAACTTCTTTATACTTCATGGTGTCATGAATATTCATATTGGCAGGGAAGGGGACTTCATGCACAGCTGGGTCCAAGTTAATCATATATGGTGGAAAGCCTTGCCTCTGCAGGTATCCTGTGAGTCTCTGTACAAAGGTTTTTGGGGTTTTTGGCTTTTTTTTTGTGTGTGTGTGTTTTTCTAGATCCTACCACACCCAACATCAACAGAAACACTGGGAACCAAGGAGATCCCAAATTCTGGGGCTCAGCTGCATCCACCACAACCCCACCCACTACACCATCAAGAAGTGTGTGTTTTAGTTTACTTTATTCATATTATAAGGTCCATTTTTATCTAGACCAATTTCTTGAAAACAAGGTAATCAGTTTGTTATTTGTAAGAATGAATAAAATAATTAAGTAATAAACTAGGAAATCAAAATAGTACTTTTTTAATATTATACTTTATGGTTATCTGCTTTTTTAGAAAATTTTAAGTTTGCACTTAAAAATGAAGTACATTTTACCTATTATCTTACTGAAATATCTGCAGCATCTTTATGAATCAAGAAAATTATTAAATAAGAAGGTTCTTTTTGTGATTAGATTATAGGTATTCCATTCAGACAATAAGAAATGTATGTGTAATTATAGCACTTTTTATCTGATAATTAAACACACCATTTATTCACTGGCCACTTTTTCTGCGTTTTAATTCCTTTTCCTCTTACAGCTCACTGCTAAAATGCTAGTTATCTCTCTGACTTCACAACCAACTCTGCTCACATACACACTGGTCTTCATTGGAGATTCAGCTTCCATATCATTTATTGCCTTTTGAGCATCAACAAGAATCAGCAACAACATAAGCCAAAAATAATGTATATGCCATTGAATTTTGATTTTTTTTAAAAAGGCATGTTACTATTAAGGACACACATAAAAGAAGCTAAAAAGATTATTGGGGGCTTTTTATTCATTGTGTTTGTCATAATTATTCAGAAATATTCATGCTACTGTGGTTAGGATTTTAACCCATGTTCCAAACTATACCAGAAGCCTATTTAAGGCATGAACTCCTTTTTGTGAATTCATGTAAAGGGGTTAGCACCAAGCACAATACAGTCACTTATAATAATGTTGTTTATAATATCTTTGAGGATTTTGAAGTTAGCATAAAAAATGAGAATTTGGCTTTCAACCTAATTAATTTTTTTATTAATTATGAATATTTGCTTTTTTAAGTTATTTTTATTTTTACAGACTTCATTTTGATTTATTGTACACATATGGGGTACAAATTTTCATTTCTATGGTTATACATGATGCACATTCATATCATCATTATTAATCATACATGTACATAGGATAATGATGTCTGTCTCATTCCACCACTTTTCATACCCCCACCCCCTCCCCCTCTCCTTTCCCTTTACATAATCTAAAGTTCCTCCATTCTTCTCTCACCCCCCTATCCCCCGCAACCAGATTTTATATCCTCATCCACTTATCAGGGAAAACATTTGGCCTAATTAATATTAAAGCAAATATTATAAAGCCAGTTATGAACATTGTATTTTGTATGTATTTGAATTGAGTCATCTCTAATGTCCAATTCTAAGCAAATGAAAATCATGAAAAACTCTATCAATTTGCATAGGGATACATGTTTTCATTAACTGCATGCATTGATTAAATCTTCTGGTCTCTACAAGGAATCAAAATATGGGAGGTCTAAAAATTTATTAAAATTCATTTGGCACAAACTGAACCATGTAGCCTATTTCTTTTCTCCCTTCTCTTCCTCCTCCTTCTCTTCCTCCTCCTCCTCCTCCTCTTTCTTTTGCTTTTTGTATGTATAACTGAATTACAAAGTTTTTCATAATAAATGTGTAAATAAGAAATCAGAAGCATGTTGTAACTATCAATTGTCCCTTCCCAAGATATATAATTGAATTCAGTATTCATCAAGAGTAGATTCAATTTATTGTACAATTATCAATAGGCTATGATGAACAATATGCTTTTAATCATTTTGGAAGAATAAATAATGAGAAAGACAAGACCACTAACCTCTAGAAATTTATCATCTAATAAATTGTACTTTTATTAAGGACTATAATCATCCTACTGTGCAATAGAACACCAGAACTAAAATAGCTAGAAGAGAGGAGTTTAAATGTTTTGCCACAAAGAAACACTAAATGTGGGGAGGCTGAGGCAGGAGGATTGCAAGTTCAAAGTCAACCTCAGCAAAAGTGAGGCACTAAGCAACTCAGTGAGATCCTGTTTCTCAATAAAATACAAAATAGGACTGGGGATGTGGCTCAGTGGTTGAGAGCCCCTGGTACCCCCTTGCAGAAATAATTAAATGTTTGAGATGATTGTGATGCTAATAACTTGCTTATTATATGATATTTAAATATATCAAAATATTAAATTGTACCCTTTGCAATTGCACAAATTTTGTATTTAAACAATTATGTCAATTAAAAACAACCAAAAAACTAAACAAAAAATAAAGAACCTAAACTTAGACACAAATACAAATAAACACATGCTATTGCTAATGAGTAAAATTTAAGGTCTGATCATTATTCTAAAAATAGGAGTGGGTGATTTTCATTGGTTTATATTTAACATCCCACTGGTAGGATTTTCATGTCTGAGAGACAAAATATCTAAAATGTGCTATGTGTTGTGAAGATTAAGATCCAGCTATTCTTTTCTTTACTTTCCTGCTTCTTTGCTCTTGCTCTCACTTCTACTCACTTTTTTTTTCAAACTCAGCTGTCATTCACACAATGGGAAGACACAGACATAAATGAGTATGAATATTAATACCGAGAAGCCCTGCCACTCCACAGGTTAAGATGCCTGAGGAGAAAATGATTGAAGAGGTGAGTAAAACAATAGAGATGCCTGTGATGGGAAATGTTTTGTCTAACACTTCACTTTCTGCTTTTTCTTTGTTTCTGCATTCTATTTCACTGAGCATGCTTTTTAAAAAAAAAAAAAAAATTGTGCTAACCTGAGAGAATTTTTTTGTGCAAGTTAAGCAGCAGCTTTAGTGAAACGTGCAACTTTCATTGAAGTTTTTAGAATACTCTTTTAACTTCAGAAAATTTGTTGATTATACAGCATTAAGAAAGAACTTGTTAAAGTAATTGACACTCATTCTGTTTCACAGTTGTGCTCTTGGAAAAATTGTTAAGTTAGACAATTTTTCTTCTGCTCCATTTTGTGATGAGACGCTGGAAAACAAAGCTTTTCTTTTATACTCCATATCATCACTATATATTTCTCAACCTCACTTTCCATTGTTTATATCCCAAGAAGAAATCGTGAATTTTAGCATTCAAGAACTAGAGAAATCAATTGAACCACACGTTTTCAGTCTTTCACAATTAAAAATTACTTTCAATAGTTAGAAGCCTCTGCCTTATCAGTCAGATCTCAAGCCAGAAAAAGATGCACTTGCTGTAAATCCTTCTTTCATGTAGCACCTATTTTTTAGCAGCCACATTGAACTGATTCTGCTGCTTCTTAGGTCTTTGCTCATGCTATTTTCTCTCCTCAGTACTCTGCTTTCTATTATTCCATTGGAAGTCCCGACAATGCTTAGTGTTTGCTTGCTCCATATTCCTAGGGCAATGCCCTAAATAAACAGATCCCTACACAATTGGTCATTAAATATAGTATTTTATAGTTAAATGTTATCTTAAAGTCATGTCACTCTTCTGCTCAAAACCTTTCCATAATCACTCACTATGTTAAATATAAAATCTAAAATATATTGCACAATGTACAATGCTTTTTATGATACAGTCTACAACTATTTCACTAGCTTCAAACTTTGTGGCTCCTCCCCTTGTAATTTCTACTCTCCCTGTCTTGGGCTTCTATCCCCTACACATATTGAATACTCTTTCCCTTCCTGGTCCTTTAAAATGTATTTTCTACCATCTGGATTTTCCTGCAGCCTAAACTGGCTACATTTGTTTAATCACAAATCATGTTGAAATGGACTGATTCTGGGGTCTTCCCATGACCACATAAACCTTCCTACTCTCAATACGAAGATAGATCCCAACACTATCTTTTCCATAAACACCCCTTCCAATTTTATCTCAATCCTTACTTTTGTCATTAGTTATTAAATATCAATGTCCTCTGATTCTCTGAGTTGGATTAAATTATGACATCATGATGATAATGACAATGAGTATTAAAAATTATATATAATCTCTAAAACTTGTTCTACAAATGTTAAGAGAATTTTTTCCATTGCTAGTTACCTGAGGTTCTGGAAGATAAGAAATATTTTCTGCTTTCATTTTATCCCCCTCAGTGCTCACCATGGTAGCTGTTCAGTAAGAAATTGCTAATGGACTGACTGATTATTCAAATGACAACATTATAAAACAATTAATTTTCTAGAAAAATTCCATTTCCCAAAATGGAATAAATATCTTCCACTCCATTCCATACTACCCATTAAAGAAAATCTAGGGAGGAAGGAAAGTAGGCTGCCACAGAATTGCAGCCCTTTTCTGTCACTTGTTCTGGACTTCATAAGAGACAGGCAAAAACAGAAACAGCATTCTGAGTCTACTCTTCACCTTGTAGTTGACAGTCATTAAGATGGTCTTCATGATCTGGGCCTCCCATTATACTCAAGAAATCAGTACATTTCAGTGACCAGCAGAGAAATCTTAGCTCTCATGGAATTTATGAAATAGAATCTCTAGGCCATAAATTTCATAGACAGGAATATAGCTCATTTTTTGGAATCCAAAGTAGACTCTGTCACTCGATGACCATCTTTCCCTTCAGCTTTATCTTACTATGAATCATAATAAACAATCTTCTTACAGTGATATGACACTCCCAAAGCCATTTTTTGAATATGGTCTCTGAGTACTAAAATAACCAGGAAAGAGGTGGAGTGCTATTATCTCCATCTTAAAAGGAAAAGACTCGAAGAAGCAATTTAAATAGCTAAGAAAATATAGATAATAAGTGATAAGATAATCTTGACTGACTTCAAATTCACTCTTCTCTACACAAAATCATGATCATAATTTTAGATTTTTACTGTGCTAATGCAATACTGCCTCATCTGTAATGTTATTTAATTATTCCAGAGAAACTTGGAAAAAAATACTCTTTAATTCAATAGATACTACAAAAAGTTTAGAAAATGAGCTCAAAAACTTATTTTGTAAGCACCCAAAAGAAACCAAAGGTTGTTAATAAAACTACTGATGGTCATTGAATGCTTTACTATGTTTTAATGCCTTGCTGTTGTTATAAGTATTCAAAATGTGTTATTTCCTTGAATGCTTTCAACCCTGTACTAGGTATTATTGCAAGCTTCCTTTACAGATGAAGGAATTCAGGCAAAAAGACTCAACAGTGGGTGAGAGAAGAATGGAGGAACTTTAGATTACATAGAGGGAAATGAGAGGGAGGGGGATATGAAAAATGGTGGAATGAGACAGACATCATTACCCTATGTACGTGTATGATTACATGAATGGTATGAATCTATATCATACACAACCATAGAAGCAAAAAGATGTACCCCATTTGTGTACAATGAATCAAAATGCAGTCTGTAGATTAAAAAATTTTTTAGAAAGACTCAACAACTTCACCAAAGCTAAAGAGAGTAAATGATGGAACCAAGATTCAAATTCAAGCCAGAATACTTATTCCTTCTCTTGGGAGTGTCTACCACCTTCCAAATAGAATTTTCATCTGGCCTCAGACACAGAGCAAGCACAGAGCTCACAGTTATATGAAAGGTTGCTCTTCAAGAACTTCAGTAAATTAACATTTCCAAAGTATGCATGACTATACCCAACAGAGTTTCAGCATAAGGTCAGCCCTTGGGCAGTTTTATCCAACTCATTATTCATGGGTCTTTTTTTCTCCCAAGCTCATAATTTCTCTTAATAAGGAAGACTAGAAAATGAAAGTGTGAGCCCCATACCAGAAAAAAAATAGTTTGGTAGTAACTGTGTTTCAAGAGGTATTTTCCTTCACTTTAGCCTCTAAAAAAGCACACAAGGGCCTACAGTATTTAACATCTACATCCCAGAGTTATGAAAGATCAACCCTCAAAGCAGCAGTCAAAAACCAGGATAGACAACATGAAGCAGGCAACAGAGGAGAGAACTGGAACAAACTTTGGGCATTGAGTAAAATGGTACCACCTCAATTTCCATTTGTGAAAAATGCATACTTTTCTGCACTATTCAGTTGTTATGAGAATGAAGTGAATTAAAGAACTACAAAAACACAAAGTTAGTGGTATTTGAAGTGAAAAACCTATAAACATGAAAAACATGGTTTAGACTTTTAAATGACCGTTACTGATAAAAATAACATCATAACACATTCAGTGTGATAATGTGAACTAAGCCAACTGATTGGCAGCTACAGAGGTGAACATGGCATAGAGCTGTGTTGAGTAGAAGGACTATTTGTACCTGAAATCTCAAATCAATTCCCTTCTCTCTCTCTCTCTCTCTCTCTCTCTCTCTCTCTCTCTCTCTCCCTCCCTCTCCCCATCACTTCAAATGAGAGACAGGGGAAAGCAAGGTGCTAGAAATCAAAATATTTCATTCCAAATAAATTCCTCTCACATACAGTATCAATGCATATGTGTAAGAACTCATCTTCCCACAGAATCTGGCTCTCTATTATTTCCTTTCCCCCTGTTCCCCTAGTTTGAGAAATCTCTAGAAAACATGAGTGCATTGATGATGATGCTTAGCTTTCCTGGTATCCAGGAGACATTGAGGTGGAGGTGATGGCAGAAATAGTGGGAACAGGAACAACAACAGACTAGCATGATTTATACCAGAGAGAGGAAGTGTAGTTACTATGCCCATGCTTTAATTTCCTCAGCGTTTGCTGATGGCCAGTATTTCCTTACTTACAGAAACATTTGCTAGGTTGAGAGTTTCAAATTATTCTCATCTTCCCAAGAATGCAAGTACTGTCAAATGTTTCCAGGCCATCCTCAGGAGCTCCCAGAGATGGCCCAGCCTCTGCACAATGGAGCAAGTTCATCATCGTATCACCTGATTTTACACATCTTGTTTAACAGCAACTTTTGATGTCTGCTGTCCTTCTACCTCCAGTGATTGCTAGATGATGCCTGGACACTCAACACTATATATGAACATCTATAACAATACTGAAATTCAAGCATAAGACTCCAAAGAAATCTGTGCTTCATCAAAGGAAAACCTAGAAGAGAGTAGAACCAGAAGTTGACTGCAAAGAAAATTATCATTCTAAGGTTAGACCACTATTTCTTATTTTAGTCATCCTGACAAGCATCTAGGGATATCTCATTGTGATCATAATTTGCCTCTTTCTGGTTGGTGATGATGTAGAACACATTTTCTTGTGCTTATTTACTGTTATATTTCCTATTTGGTAAAATGTCATTTAAATCTTTGTGCCCATTCTCTAAATAGCTACTTTTTTATGTGGATATTTTGAAAGTCCATCATATTTTCAGGATACTGAGACTTTGTTTAATATGTGACTAATTTTTTTTTCTTTATTCTCTACCATCTCTACTCATATTTACCTCTTTTATTTTTCTTGTGTGGACTTTGCTTTTGATGCCAAGCCTAAGATTGTTTTTCTTAGCCCTATATTCTCAAGATGTTCTTTTTATAAGAACTTACACTTCATATTTTACATTTAAGTCCCTGATACATTTTGAGTTAATTTTAGATAAGTGATATAATTGAAGTTACTTTTTAATTTTACTTAATGGATGCTCATTTGTCCCGGCAGTATTTGTCAAAAAGACTGTTTCCTTCTTTGTCAAAATTTCACTGGGCATACTTTGCCCTCTTCATTCTGATCCATTGATTTATATGTGTATCACCCAACCATGACCACACAATCTTAATTGTAACAGATATGCAATAAATAATGAAATTCAGTAGACAGATTCCTTCATTTTATTATTTTTTGAACTTGTTTAGTTCTGGTTTCTTCATTTTCCATATGAATTTTAAAATAATATTATGTGTGTGTATCAAAATCTTTCAAAGTTTTTTTTATAAGAAATACGTTAAACATTAATTTGGGGAGAATTCTCATATTGATTTTTTGTTACATTTGGCCTACATGATCACAGAACACCTATTTATATAAATTTGATTTCTTTCATCAGCTTTGTATTTTCAACACAAAAGTCCTAAAAATAGTTCATTGGACTTATGGAAAACATTCATTTGAGCAACTTTATATGATATCGTGTGTCTTAAAATTGGAAGTCCACAAGTTAATTACAAGTATATAAAATATAATTGATTTTTATATGTTTGTATTGTATCCAGTGACTTTACTGAACTCTCAAGTTTTTAATTTTACTTTTGTAGAATCTTTGGAATTTTCGACATGTAGAAACAGTTTCATTTCTGCTGATAAGCATTTTTTTTTCTTTTTACTTTTTTTCGTCATTATTGTTCTGGCTTGGACAGTCAATGCTATGCTGAATAAGAATGACAAAACGTCCTCGTCTTAATCTCAGAGGGAAGAGCATACAGTGTGTGTCTTTGTGTGTGTGTGTGTGTGTGTGCGCGCGCACACACACACATGCAGGAAATAGTCTTGCTAAATTGCTGAGGCTGGCCTGGAATATGTAATTCTCCTGTCTCAGCCTCCCAAATAGTTGGGATTAAAGTCATGCACTACCACTCCCAGTTTAATATAGTTGTTGTTGTTATTGTTGTCTTTAATTTTATTTGTTCTTTTTAGTTATACATGACAGTAGAGTCTATTTTGATATATTTATACATCCATGGAATATATCTTATTCTAATAAAGACCACAGTCTTGTGGATGTACATGATAGCGGGATTTCCTGTAGTGTATTCATATATGTATGTTGGAGAGTTAGGTCAGATTTATTTAACTGTCTTTCTTATTCTTATCCCCTCCCTTCTTTTCATTCCCTTTGTCTAATCCAGTAAAATTTTATTCTTTTTTGTAGATGATTTTCATCAAATTGAGGAAATTTCCATTCTATTCCCATTTTTCTGAAAGGTGTTAAATTCTTATAATAAGCGGATAATATATTTTCTTAAAAATTTTCTCTGCATGATTGATATTATTATGTGATTTTTTTTCCTTTGGCTTGTTAATTTCTGAATTACATTGATTAACTTTTGAATACTGAACCAACTTGGCATCAATAAACTCTAAGTAATCATTAAAAACCTAGAGTTCTTTCCACTTGGTCATTATTTATAATTCCTTTTAGGTATTTCCTAATTCTCTCTGCTGATATTTTGTTAAAGAATTTTGCATCTATACTCATGATTCATATTCTGGAGTTTTCTTGTTTCATACTCTGACTGATTTTGATGCAAGGATAATACTAGTTTCATAAAATCAATGGTGAAGTACATGTTCATCTAGTTTCTGGAAGAACAACTGCATAATTGTTGTTCCTTCTTTAAACATTTGATAGACTTTGTCAAGAAAACCATACAGGCCTATAGATTTTTGGGAGGGGATATTATCATTTTAAATTCATTTCTTTAATAGGCATAAAGTAATTCAAGTGATCTATTTCATATTGTGGGACTTCTGGTAGTTTGTAATATCTCAAAAATTGTGCTATTTTGAAAGGTGTCACATTTATGGGAGTACTTTTTCAGTATTTCTCGGTTTATCTTTTTGGTGTCTCGTGTTTCATTCCTAATGCTCTTAATTTCCATCTTCTCTCTTTTTTCCTTTGTTGGTCTTATTAGAAGTGTTAATTTTATTGTTGTTTTTGAATAAATAATTTTTATTTCAGTGATATTTTTCATATTTTTTAGAAATTGATAAAACTCACATTTTATCATTTCCTTCTACATTCCTGCTGTCAATATTTTGTTCTTCTCTTTGTAGGCTATTAAAATGGGAACATAACTTATTTACTTTCTATTTTCTTCTATTCTGATACATGGTTTTAATATGATCAATTTTCCTTTTACCACTCCTATAGCTCTCTGCCACAAACTATTATATGTTGTATTTTTCTTTTTATTCTATTTGGAATACTTTTTTTTATTTCCCTTGAGACTTCCTCTTTGACCCATGGATTATTTAGATGTTTGCTGCTAAGCATTAAAAGTGTTTGGAGATTCACCAGCTACCTCTGTGTAATTGATTGCTGCTTTGTTTCTATATAGTCAGAAAAATATATTTTATTAAAATTTTTTACATTTTTTAGTTTTTATTATTTTTTAGCTTTTATTATTAAAACATATGATATGTATAGGAAAATGCACATATACCATTCATTTAACACAAATGAATCCCCAGAAACTGAATATATACAATTTATATTATATTGGTCTAGATTTTTTTTTTTTAATTAAGCCTTCCTTATGCTCATCTCCTATTTCTTTTCATTACTACTCCTGACATTTAAATGGAATATGTTTCTGTAGCAACGCCTTAACAACCTAAGGCAATTCCATGTTATTACTGGTTATCTAGAGTTTCTTTTTATTATTGTTTGAAAATACAAATAATATTTTTAGCCTTTAAATATTATCTATGATTTTAATTGTTTTGAATTTGTTGAAATTTGTTTATGATACTGGGTATTATCTATTTTGTCATTATTCTATTATCTATTTGTCATTAAATATATATGTTATTGGGTATAATATTCTATGAATATTAATTAGATTTTATTAGTTGCTGTTATGGTTAAATTCTTCTATCTCTTTATTTTATGGGTTGGAGGTTCTATCAATTTTTAAGGGAGAGATTTTGAAGACTCCAGTTATAACTGTGGATTTGCTTATTTCTCCTTTCCGTTTTATATGTTTTATTTAATTTTCTGTTCCATGGCTTGGTGAATATTTAGGATTGATATGTCTTCTTGGTAGATTACCTCTTTTATCTTTTATAAATGTTGCCTAAAATTTTTCCTTAAGTCTACTTTTTATGGCATTAATATAGTTGTTCCTGCTTTGCTTGTTTAAAATGTGGATAATATGTTCATACATCTTCTCTCTTTCAACCTACTTATATCTTCATATTTGAAGTGAGCTCCTTATAGAAAGCATATAGTTGTGTCTTGGTTTTAATATGCTTTCCAATCTATGAGTTATGATTGGTTTATTTTTAAAATTTATATTTAATGTAATTTTTATAAATTTAGGCTTAAGTCTGGTATTTTAATTTTGCTTTCTTTAGTTCTCAGTTTTGGTGTCTCTATTTTCTCTTCCTGTCTTCCCTTAGAATTCTTGGACTTTTTACAGTTCCATTTGATTCATTAATGGGGTTTGGGAGTATATCTTATGATATTACATTATATGTGTATAACTGGTCTATACAAACCATCATTTTACCAGTTTAAACAACATGCAAAAATCTTCTCTCTTTTTATATCATTTTAGTCTCTTCCATTGATCTTATAATTTTATTACGTTTCCTCTCAGAACCACATCAGACTGTAAAAGAGTTTTTTGCTTCTAACTTCAAATGGTATTTAGAAAACTCAGAGGAAGAAAAATTTATTTCATTTACCTGTATTTTTCTGTATCTTTTATTTTCTGTTTTGGATGTTCCAAGTTTCCTACTTTTACCAGTTATCTTCTGTTTAGAAAATTTTTTATAGCCATTCTTTTACAGTATGACTGCCAGTGAAAAATTCCTTCAGTTTTTCCTCATCTAAAAATGTCATGATTTCCTCTTCACTTTGAGGGATATTTCCATTGCATTCAAGAATGGAAGTTTTCTTTCCTCTCAGAACTTGAAAAAAAAATATTAAACTACCTTCTCCGACCTCCAAATTCTGATAAGAAATTCATTGCCATTTAAATTATCACCCCATAAATAAGATGTTATTTTTTTTCCTGACCACTGTTAAGATTTTTCTTCATTGTCAATTTCTAGAAGCATAATTGTGCTGTCTTCACTGGGATATCCTAGGGTTAATATTTCTGTGGTTCATTCTGCTTCTTGAATCATTCTGGTTTATATGTTCTGTCAAATTTCAAAGATTTTCAACCTTTATGATATTCAGTTCTACCCTCTTTCTCCTCTCGTTCCAGATTTCTGATGATGTGGATACTAAGTTTTTGCTATAGTCGAGATTCTTTTCATTTTTCTCCTCTGACTTCTTTCTGTTGTTCAGGTCATACTAATTTCAGTTCACTGATTGTTTCTTTGACTCCACTAAGCTGTCAAAACAATTACTGATTTTTTTTTTCATTATTTGCTGGTTCCAAAATTTCTACTGCTCTTCTTTCTATCTCTTGTTGATATCTTTGTGTTTCTTTACTAAATTTTTCCAGTTTTTCTTTTTCTTCAAGACTTGTTCATAAGAGTTCATTATAACATTTTTATTGGAGCTACTTTAAATTATTTGCCAAATAATTCTCCTTCTGATCTTTCAGTGTTGCCTTCTATTGTATGTTATCTTTCAGTTTGATGTCTTCCCACATCTTGGTTTAAAAAATGATTTTTTGCATCAAAATCTGGACACTTTCATATTATGAGATCCAAATCATTGAAATCTTTTGTTTTTATTAACTTCTTTCTCTGATACTGCTCAATTCAGAGAAGGATAAACACCATCTTGTTTGTGCCAGATGGAGGTAGAAATGTAAGATTTCTACTCAGTCTCTTTGACAATTGGGGGAATAGGATGTCTTGGTAAATATTGGACTGGGTAGGATTTCTGATTTCCCATGTTGTCTACACTGAAATTAGGTAAAGGTGTGGCTTTGTTATCTGTAGGTGATGGTGAAAACTCTGATTCTTATAAGGTTGCCTCTCATACCACCCAGTCAGAAGAGGAGAGATGCCATATTAATATAAAATCAAGTAGAAATCCAGGGTCTCCATGTGAACTCCCTAACACTGACTGAAAGTATGCTGATTACCAGTGGTCGCAGTGAGAGTCCTGTTTCTATATGGTCCCCTCTGACAACATCTGGTAGGGTTGATTCATAACTAGTGATGTCTGCACAAATAAAGAAGTCTAGGTTCCCCATTGACTTCACTGGCAAGGGTTGGGATGGGGCATTGTGTTTGGCTAGAGTAGAGAAGGTGTTTTCTAAGGGATTTTCTGTCTTGCCTTGTTGACATTTTCCTCATTTTTAAACAGAAGCAGACTTTATTTGCACCTGTTGATCTTTTCAGGTGGTTGACTTTTTTCAGCTCCAGGTCTGGACTACTTGACCAAAAAACAAAAAGAAACAAAACAAAAGAAAAATCCGCCAGAGAATGTATCACATTTTATTCCTAGGTTTCTAGATCCCTAATTGCTGTGTTTTCGTCTTCCACTTTTCAAGCTCTTCTCATGCTTATTGTGTTGTACTGTCCAGGGTTTCTAGTTGTAGTTAGTAGGAGGAACAGGGAAAACAAAGCTATTCAATATTCCCCAAAAGCAATATTCCTGGATTTTTTTGAACAATGATATTTAATAAATGATTAAAATGTATTCTTTGAATTTCCTTATTAATCTTTATTTCTATTTACTGTTTAATAGCATTTTAAATAATATAGTTTAATATGGCTGATGTAGTTTATTAATATTGTTTTGTTTCTAATATATTATATGTATGTGTATATCTCCTTGTGGTTACCTTTTCTGAGAAAATACTGCTTTTTAGTTAATAGGAATAGTGTAATGGGGGTTATTAATTTTAAAACAATAAAAGGACCATTTTTATCAAGAATATTTCATGTAACAGACAAGAATAATATGAGTATATTTTAAAAATTGTGAAGCTGCAACTCAAATTTATAAGCACTGACCGTAGATCCCCCTCCTTTTCCTGTATATACAAGAGAATTTTCCATCTGAATGTCAATAGGGACATAGTGGGACTTGACCTGGGCTCCCATGCTTTAGGCCTCAGCTTATTAAGTCTTAGCTCTGCCACCTCAGTCTTAAGATTCAAAGACATAATATCCAAGAATCTCTTGATTGATGGCTATCCCAGGATCATTGGAGAAATGCTTTCCATTTCATTGTCAGACATGCCAGGGCATGCTGTGTCCCCTGATAATATTTTTGCACACATTCTGGTTTTCGCTCTCCGGGAGTGTCTGCATTTCTGAAACAATTAAGTTCAACCTGGCACATAAACTGAAACATGTCGTGCGAGCATGAGGTAACTGTGGTGATCACAGTAAAACTCCACATTGATTTCTGACCCAAGGCCCTCCAAGGAGTGTCCCTGCTCTCCCAAGGGTGAAGTTTTACAAGGGAATCTTTGATTAAACCATAAGATTAAAGAAAATTCAAGTGGCTGGACAGCTCCCTATTCACTACTTGTTTGAGAAATCTTGAGAACATGTGTTATTCTTTTCAAAGTTGGTTGTAAATCAACTCTCTAAATTGCTTCCAGATCAGTATTTTCAGGCACAGCATTAAAAATGATGGTTCTATCAGCCAAAACACTAATTTTTGCTCCTTCGATCACACACACCATTATAAATTCTCCTTACCTAATATAGAAGAAGGAGATGCCAATCCAAGCAGTCATCCTTTCTCTAGGTCAGCAGATGTGCTGTCTGAATAAAAGCTGCTGTTAGCAATTTGGTCACACAATTTAGCACAGATTTTTTTAATAGATCAGCTGTATGTCTTTGTGAAAAGATTTTGGCATAAATTCCAAAAATAGCCTTCTTCAGAGCTCTGAATACAATATCAAATGAAAGCAGACTATGCAAGTGGAGCAGAAGTTAACTCTGATAGGAAGATTTTTATACTTTTTTCATATTTTGAAAAAAAAATTGATTATGCTACTCAAAGTATGTGTGATGTTCATTTCTAAGTCTCCTCCTTTAACTTTTCCTAGCTAAAATTTCAATTCTTTATTAATTATTTTTTGATTGAAGTATAATATTTGTACAGAAGGGTAATATAGCAATAATGCATTGTATATATCAAAAATTCAATTTTAACTAGACTCTAATACTGATTACTTAACAGTAAATATTCTTAACTGATTTCCATAGATGACCTGTAATCCATCTATGAGGCCACAAAGAACAGTCCATCAACTATATGGATATAGGCAGGTGATTATAAACAGGCTCAATGTGACACACCCCTCTGATCGTGAACATTATCCAATTCCCTAAACAGGGCAATTCAGGTTCATGGTAGGATGTCATGGACCTAACCTGCACAAGTAACTTTGAGGGCCTTGTATCTCATAGAATCAGAAGAATCATTGCTTGTCTCCTAGACAATAAAGTCACTTCAGTTCTCATCTGTGAAAGAGGAAATAATGACAGATGAAGAGAGAAAGAAAGAAGCAATTTAAATGAGCATTTCAGCAGAATTAAACAATAGGAGTTCCTGATACTTTCAGGAATACTATTGAAGAAAGCCTCTGGGGAACTGAGTTACACAGGTAAATTAACCAGGAATTAGTGCAGTGCATCACAATACAGCAGGACCTTGACTGTCTTTGGCACTAAGATATTAGGCAGAGCAGGGATGCCTGGACTGTTATCATGAAGGAGTCTGGAGATCATGATTACTCTGCCTCCTAAGATAACCTGGGCATAAAAACAAGGTATGATAACATTTAGTGACAGCTCTGGCCTACCCTCTGAGAAAGTGCCAGAGTTGGATGATTTCCAAATTTTAAGCTGGCTATTTCTAATGATGTCCTTGAATAAACATTTCAAGGACTCAAATGTGATTTTCAGTCTTGTGTCAACTCTGAGAAGTATGAAGAGGAAAGAGTATCCCATAGGTTATTAAGCAAAAGTCTTTAACTGTAAAGATTAACATAATGTTGACATTCAAGACTGGGATTCTTTCCCTTCTACTTCCACTAAACTCCATTATGTAAATTATCCCTCACTAGCATTAGTTATTTGTATTCCACTCTGCTACAGAGGCCTTTTATCTTTTTCCTAAAAATGTGATAGGACATCCATTGCACATAAGAAGTGCTCAAATAATTGTTTGAATTAATGTATGAGTTTGACCTTAAGATCACGTGCCACAGAAAAGAGTGGACAAGCAGAGCCAGGTCGGACAGAATATACAGAATAACAAAATACTCATGAGAAACAGCCTAACAGATCATTTATCAAAACTCCTTCATTATACACATGCTAAGTAAAAGTTCAGACACTAATAGTGTCTGTCCTGCATGATAGTAAATGATAAAAAACTAAGAATGAAAGGCAAGCCCCCACTCTTTCCACACCTGCAGCTACACTCTGTGAGTTTCAAGACTATGTATGTTTCACGGGCTCACTGCTTTTCTGGCAGGAGAGAACTCCAGTGATTCTAATACCAAGTTTTTCTCCAAGCTACTCAGAGCCTAAAGGTGGGCCCTAAATGAAAAGGATACTGTTCTCTAATGATTCATAAAGCAGACAGAAAAAAAATAAGGGCAGGATTTCCTTCTCCTGCCATTCTGTTCTGGATTGCCCCTGAAGTACTTTCTGGAGCTATCTGAGGCAGGAGGGTAGAGGCTAACGTTGAGATGCCAACACTGTTTCTATCAATATGCCCAGTATGTCCAGCTTCTCCTCAAGCTCCCTTCCCTACATTGTGCATACCACCCTCCCACTAGTCTTAAAACACAGACTACGCCCAAACTTTTTCCTATCTAATAACTTCTTCTTTTTTAAAATTTTTACAGACTTCCTTTTGATTCATTGTACACAAATGGCATACAAATTTGCATTTCTATGGTTATGTTCAAATCATTCATGTTAATCATACATGTGCATAGGGTAATGATGTCTGTCTCATTCCACCATTTTTCATACCCCTTCCACCTCCCCCTCGCATTTCCCTCTTCCTAATCTAACAACTTCTTGAAGCAACTCTTTACAATGACTTCTAGAATCCCAAAACTCAGTAAGAGTAATATTTATTTTTCCAGCTGGTGAAACCAAAACAAGAAACTTCCCCCACCCTTTGGTTAAACATACTTCATAAATTATCATTTCCATAAGAAATGACATCCTTAGCAGAGTCCCCATCACTAGTACCCTAAAAACTTCATTAAAGGCTGAAAAACCACACTGGAGAAATAAAACCTAAGCTAAAAGACCACTTTCAATTTGAAAGAACTGTGGTTTGCAACCAGGTCTAATAAGGCACATGCAGTGTAACAGAGGGGAGTGAGATCCGCTTGGCTGTTAGGACAACTAGTCCTGGGAAGAAATGGAATAGAGAAGGAGGAAGCACAGCAAAGATAGCATATAAAATATGCTGTGAAGGAGAATGCAGGAATGTTGCTTTACCCTGAAGGGAAAGTTTAAGGGGGAAAGAGGCTGCACACCATGAAGCACAGCTCAGGAATAACCTCAAACTTAAACTTTATTCTAGTAAGTCCACTGGAGTCCGCATGTATTGTGGTAAAAAAAGACAAGTGTGTTCAGTAAATACTGAACCTCAGGGATCTATTTGATCTAAAATATTCCCAAATCAAGCCACTACCAATTCTTACATTAAAACAGAATGTGGGGGCTGGAGATATAGCTGAGTTGGTAGAGTGCTTGCCTGTCAAGCACAAGGTCCCCGGTTCAATCCCCAGCATCACACAAAACAAACAAACAAAACAAAACAAAACAACAACAAAAAATAACAGAATATGACAAGAAGAAAAGGGAGAAACTGGTTTTAATCTGTTGAAGAATATGCCAACCCACAAACAGCTATTAATTGAGTATCTACTAAGGTACTTTCTCATTAGTACCATCAGTACAAGCTACTCTTGGTAAGAACTAAGCAACATAAATTTTGTAAAAAAATTGGTAGACTCCACGTGACATGACATGCCTCTGAAGACTTATGATAAAGTCATAAGTAGTCTAAACAACTTGAAGGAAGATCTGACTTCTTCATTTTTGTTACAGAAAATAGTAGCTTTATAATATAATAGGACTTTTATTTCCATGATATGTGCAACAAGTAAGGAAGTGCTCAAGCAACCATTCCTATGGGGAAAATGAAAATGCTGTGGTTGCCATCACATCACTAATAAAATTCATTACCTCCAGAGGCCATCCAAGTGTGTTATCTTAAGACATGAAGCATGTAACTGGGTTTAGAACTGTTCACCCGAAATAAAGAACCTGGGTTCTGTGAACTGAATTCATCTTGATACATTTGTGTTAACTCTTTGCTTCAGACGTAAAAAAAGAAAGATAAAATGAATGATTCTATAAAGAAGGTGCATGTCCTTTGTAGATTGACCAAGTTTCCACCTCTTCCTAGTGTCCATGCCTATAACCTGTTACCCTTTTTTATGTTAACTCCAAGGTCCCTGAATAATCATCTCAGTCTTTTTAAAAGTTTGTAACCCACGGTTTATTCAAATCAATGAATGTCATAGCTTTAGTGCATAAAGCCTTCTTTCTCTACTTCTTATCCTAATCCCCAATAGATAAATTGATACCCACTCACATTGGTGGGTAGGGAAGTAGTTTGGCAATTTACTTGACTGACTCTAGAAACACCTTTACAAAAATACTTCAGTAATAATGTTTAGCAAGATATTTGGGCATCCCCTGATCCAGACAAGTTGTTCCCTAAAATTAACCCTCACACTGTTCGTGGCCACAATAGCTGGACTTAGTGAAGAACATTTTCTCTGATTGTGTGCATGATTTCGCCTCAGAAGCAATGTGAAAAACTGTTTCAGATAGAATTTGACTAACCAGACAACCATTCTTCCAGTGATGCTGGTGCCAGATTATTTGATTTTAATGCAAAACATCAATCTAATAAAAAATATTCCTTTGTCTAAAATGAAATGAAGCAAGCATTAATAACAATAGGGATAAATTTTGAGAGTAACTCACATAAAATATCCAGGGGAGATCTTCAGAGAGCAGCCCATCATTTTATCCTGGAATTTTTGAATGCCTGTCATTTTCTAAGCACTTTTGTAAATAAAAAGATGTAGCAGTCATGGTTCCTGCCTCAAGGAGCTTGCAGGCTAATGTGGGAAACATGACACCTAAATAAATAATTGAAATATATAGTAGATGGTGATAAATGCAAGAAGGCTAGTGCATACAAACTATTCTGGGAATCCTAAAGAAGAAAAATTGTTTCCTGCTGACAAATCTAGAAGACCTCCTTGATGGAAGTGATTCTGTTTCATTCCAGTTTCATAGCCAATTGTTTTTTCATCATTTCTACTTACATGCCCCAGTATGCTCACAATAGAATACAGCAAATTTTCCACCAATTTGTTCCTCCTTTCAGGTTCCCTTTCAAGCACTATTTGTCCAATTAACCATGCTAGTGTCCTTAAAGTCAGATTGGATATCTCTGCTTCTCATATGCCATATGAAATTTCATCAGCTGTCTAACCCTGTGAAGATTATGTATTTAGTATTGTTGGAATTGGTCCTATCTATTTACGCCCCTAACATGGTACATATATTGTAATAATTGCTCTTACAGATTTCTACAAAGTCTCCTAATTTGCTTTGTAATCTCATAATGTCATTGCTTTGCTGAAATTCTGCCAAATTGCCTCTCTTTAAGTAAGTCTTTAACTCCTCAAGTCCTTTACAATCGAGCATCTACCACATTGCCCGTCACATGGCATGTTCTCAGTAAGCCTTTTCTTGACAAATCATGGAATAAATAGATTGATTTGCAGAAAGAATGCGTCCAAACTACAATTTAGAAGATATCTTGGATGAGTGAGTGAAGGGAATTCCAACTAGAGGAAACGTGCTCAGAAGCTCTAGCCTTGAAGACTAATTGTAAGAGTTTAGGACACTAAGTCCAGGGATGCTCCCTGTCCTTGATAACATATTTCCTATGAGAGTAGGAGAATTGTTTCAAAAATCATTATATCTTTCCAAAGATAGAAGAATTGAAGATCAAAATGTCATTCTAACTATTGTCATGGAAAAAATGGTAGTAAAGGCACTTGCTTAATCTTTAGTATCACTTGCTCAAGAAGAAAAGAAAGAGCAAATAAGGGAGATGAGTTAAAGAGAAGGGGAGAGAGAATGCACAAAGAAGGAGCAGAAAAAAAGAGGAAAATATAATTTTTATACGTTTTCTGCTATTCACATTCCCAACACATTCTAAAAATAAGCACTGAAACATTTTTTCAACCTAATGCTAAATTTTAGTTGAAATTATTTGAAATTTGACTCTTCATGAAATATCATGATAAATAAAAATTCTAAAAAACATAATTTTTACCAAATGGTACGATTAAAATTATCTATAAAATAATTTTGTAATATCTTGAATTCATATACTTGCACATATAACCTGATGAAAAATGTTAGAATCTTAAAAAAATAGGGAATTTCTGTGTATGTCCCAAACTCCTGGATTGAAGGTTGAAGAGATAGGGTTACTTTTTTTTAATGTTTATTTTATGTTTATTTATTTAAATGTTATTACTATGAGATTATAATTAAACTTCTTTAAATGAGGCAATTTTGTACTCTGCAATGTGAAGTCAGGCAGTAGTGGAACAGGGAAAGGATGCATGGGGATGCAATCTTCATCTGCTACCAAGCTTGAACTGAGGTCTGAAAGAACTGTGTTCTTAATCATTCTGTATTTTATGACTGTGCAAAAAGTTTCACCTATAGAAAAGTTTCCATGGAAAAGAAAAATAGCAACAGATCCCCCAAAAAATCACTGCTAAAAAAAACAAACAAAACTTTACTTTTTCTTCTCCCTCTTATAAGAGTTTTGAGGCAGCGGAAAGAATATCCCTAATAATGTAATTGATCAATCTTCTAAAATAATGGTAAAATACATCTACTTACTAAGTTGTTAACTTTAAGCCCTTCAATTTCTAATATTTCTACAACAGAGAACACTTGGAGACTATTCTTAATAGATTGATTGTCTGGTAACCTTTCAAATGATTTGTCTGCTGGGTCATCAGAAAGTAGAGATTACTCACCTTTCAATAAAAACTTTACATTAAAATTGCAAAGATGTCTTTCCCATCAGGGGCATGTATGAACTTAGTTATCTAATGTAATGTGTCAGCAGAAACCTGAAAGAGTTGATGTATTTTGTGCTTATGTTTTGGGATGCTGGAGTGTTACATTTGTTGTAATTGATGTTGTTGTTTTAGTTTGCTTTTTAACCTTTACTACTTTTGTTCTTGTCAAAGTAATAGATTTTTACCTTTGTACAATCAAATTGTCCTGAGGGGCTCATAATGAAAACCAGCAGTCAGTCCATTGACACTACCTCCTCCTCTCCCTGAAGTACACCAGCTCTCCTTAAAAACTGCTTTCAAAATTGCCAGAGAGCGGTTTGGGATACCAAACAGATTATGGTGGTTTTTGTCTTTATCAAAGGAACTTAAAGGGACAAGTAACAGTTAGAGATGGAGTGGAAGAGCCTGCCCTTGTTGCTCCACATTTTATTGTTGCTGTTTACAATCCTTGGTTGAGGCTTCATTTTCATAAGGTATTTTTGTAAATGTTGAACACTTCTGCTTCGGAGACAAGACAGAATCAGAGGTCATCAATATGGGCAACCGACTTATCTATTTTCTTCTGTCCTTTTCCATAACTATATCTGTAACAGTGGTTCACTTCACCTTTTGAACATAAACTCTGAATATATGCTCTGAGGCTTGTATTTAAAGGACCTGTTCTTTTCCTCTTCTCCTTCTCCCTGTTCCTAACCTGGGGGCAGGAAACAAGATTACCATGTGTTATCTGTGCTCCACAGTTAGGAGGTGTCTGCCAGAGGATCTAGGAAGTGCATAATCTCCCAAATTAACAAGTGAATCCTAATTCACGATCAGGTGTGCTGGGCCCCCCCCAGAGCACACCTGGAATGCAATCCTTGAAAAGTTCCTTTAAAAGCCCTCTTTTCCCTAATGGGTGGAATCACAGCCTCAGGGACAGGAGTCCTCTGTTTCTTCCCTTTTCTAACAAAGCAACAAAACAACATTTTCTTTTTCTCAAAGCCAAGTCCTCATTTTTAAATTGGTATTAATTACCATTGGGGACAAGGACTGAGCTTCTGATTACATATTTACTGCCTTTTGTTGATTTACACGCAAAACTTGGAAAATCTACCAAATAAATGTTGAGTGGTTTATCTAGAAATAATACAGAAAAGGTTGACGTTACTGTTATTTTTGGTGAAAACTTTTGTTTAAAAAAAAGTAAAAGAGGGCTGGGATGCAGCTCAGTGGTAAAACACTTGCCTCCCATTCACAAAGCCCTAGATGTTCAATCCCAGTTCCAAAAAGAGAAAAGACAAAAACAAACAAAAAAACTCCACCCAGTTGCTTAGTCTCT
The DNA here is from genome assembly GCA_020662805.1 of Glaucomys volans. NCBI lineage: Eukaryota > Metazoa > Chordata > Mammalia > Rodentia > Sciuridae > Glaucomys > Glaucomys volans. The sequence continues at coordinate 186,987 of JAJEJO010000772.1, read as the reverse complement.
TCTTGTATTCATCTTCCCTTTTTCCTTTTCTAAGTCACGAACTATTCTTCAAGTGTTTAAGTTTAGGAATTATCAGTAACCCACTTTATAAAATATGAAGATTTAATTAACCTACACACCACACATGTTCTTTTGGTTTGTTTTATGTATGCAATTGTTCTGTCTTTCTCAAGATGACTATTTTAGCTGAGTTTTTAATGGCAGGATTAGAAGTGTCCTGGATAGGAGTGATATCGCTATTTACCGGTAACGAGTTCTACTTCCTCAGGTGTTGAAGTATGAGGCCAGAGAAGCATGCCAAGGCAAGCATATTAAGCAGGTTTTATTTAAAAGTAGTAACACAAACTTCTCCCAGGAGAGAGAAGGGGGGTCATGGTTGATGTTCTGGAATCCCCCAAAGTGAAAGCACCCTACATCTTTTATAGGGTAGGGTCTTCTTTCTGTTCTTTCCTCCTACCTTTATCTATCTCTCCTTCCGGCCTACTCAACTAGGCTATGGTGGTGACACAGAATAAAGGTGAGATGCAAATGGTAGGGGGAAGGGCCACGAGGAGAAGGTAGGAGCCCAGGGGGTATTAATTAGCAACTCCCTGCCTGCAACTTTTAGGGAAGGGCAGTTAAGCAGGTAACCTCTATGATCAAAAAGGTTCTGGAGACACCAACATTCCAATTTCCCAGGGGCGTCTCCAACTTCCCAAACTCTGATGGCCTCCATTCCTGGATTTGATCGGTTTTGCTATTCTACACTAACTGCCTGTTCCCAATTCTGGCTTCAGGAGGAGGTTATTTTGTAAGGAGCTCCCAAAAGGCTCTCTGTGAAGATATCTTTCCTAGACCTGTTTACTTCAGAGTGTCCAGCCCTCATTTTTTCTGAGAATTTACTGCCCAGCTGCAATATGCTCTATGCACAGATTGGGGAAGGTGAACTTTCAAACTGGTTTCCTGCCCCAGTTGACAAACTCCTGCCTGGCCCCAGAAGGAAGAAAACCCTGGCTGCTCATAATGTGGACGCTTCACCATTCAATAGGAATTCATCTGCCCAATGTTTATTTTTACCTTGCATCTCATCCTCATGAAAGACCCTCAGTCCCCCTGTCCAAGGAAGATCACGCGAAGACACTGCTGGCTGCAAAAACACGAGGCTGTTTATTAGTACACAGGCGCCTGCGGGTGCTCAGCAAGACCTCAGCTGGAGCTTCAGTGAACTGGCACACCGGGCTATGGGGTACAGGGTTTTTATAGGGTAAAAGGGCAGGTTTCGCGCGCGGTAAGCAACAGGTTTCTTATTGGATATTTTGAATACAGCACATAGGTTACATTTTAACTCCCGGAACAACCACGATTTTTGCTAGGACAAGGTGACCTATACTTTTTCAATTGTCCTGTGGTTTCTTAACCTGTTTATCAGTTTAAGTTTAACAACCTCCGGGCGGCCCCCGAAACCAGTTCCTGAAACCAGTTCCCGAGACCAGATCCCGAAACCTCCCTAGGGGGGTTGGGGTTGGGTAGAGTGACCTATATGTCATGGGTTTTTAGTTCCCGGAATCTGTTCCCTTCCTATGGGGGGGTGGACACAGAGTTGGGGTCTTTCATTCCCCCCTTTTCCTATATCATGGATAGAATCCTATATCCATTTGTCTATTCTGTCTCGGTTATGGAGAATATTCATCAGTTTGCTTAATCATTTGGTACTGTTGGGTAAGGACCATAGTCTGGATTGTAGAAAGTCAGTCCTTCATAAACTGCACTAATCTGTTCAAGATGCAGGGCCCAAAGGTGAAAATTAGTATTAGAATTATCAGAGGGCCAGCTATAGTAGATAGCAAGGTAGTTAACCAGGGTGATTTATTAAACCACTGCTCAAACCATCCTCTTTGTGCTTCAAATTCTTTCTGCCGCTTGGCTAATCTTTCTGTTACCTTTTCCATGGTTTCTCTAACTACTCCTGTATGGTCAGCATAAAAACAGCATTGTTCCTTCAGGGCCACACAAAGACCACCTTCCTGTAGGAACAGTAGGTCTAATCCCCTTCGATTCTGCAACACAACTTCTGAAAGGGAGGTAAGAGACTTTTCTAGGGCTGTAATAGACTTTGCCATAGCAGTTAGATCCTCATTCATGGCAGCTTGTAGATATAAGTACTGATTTCCCTGTACTATCGCAGCTGTTCCTGTACCGATTCCTGCCGCAATTCCTCCTACCCCTAGTAAGAGGGCTATGGTTAGGCTGATGTGTTCCCGGGGGTACCTGTGTTGGCCTTCTAAGTGACTCAGAACATATTCTGATTGTAAGTAGGATATTCTGGGCCATAGTTGGACTAGTACACAAAAATCGGTTGTGACATTCAGGATGGCAGTGGATACACAAGGGGTTAGTCCTGTGTTACATGCCCAGTAAGTTCCATTAGGTCCCCAGATATATTGGTGGCCCTCCAGAGTTGGGAGGGTTTGGTTGCAAAGGGAGTAATGTGACTTAGGTACCTTGCCTATACATAGGCCTTGCCCACTGACCTCGGGGATTGTAAGTTTAGAGCTAGGTAGGGAGGAACATTTGCTATTAGGAGTACTGCTATTTGTCCAATTAGCTGTAGTGGCAATTCCTTCATAATAAGGTGGGCTGGAGGTTAAGCATAACCAACAGTCTAAGGTCTTGTCTGGACTAGTGGAGTTAAGGGCTTGGAAGGCTCCTTGGACGAAGCGTAATAGCCGATCCCCAGTACCTGGAGGAGGAGATATAACAAGGGGGCTCTTAGAAATAGTGCTATCTGTTGGTGAGGGCACAGGGGGTATGGCTCTGGGGGGCTTTTCTTGTTCGGGGGCTGAGGGTACCCGTTGTCTCCGAGGACCGAATTAGGGCCTATGGCTACTGGAGTGACCTCCTGTTGCAATCTGATAGTAAACCAAAGGCCAAAGTCATATCCATAAGCATAATACTGGAGACCCCAAGTTCTTCCTGTTAGCCAATTAGGTAAGTTGGCTCTCTTTTTCCCTTGATCCGTGAAGGAAATATTTAGTGGATTACATAGGGAATTAGAGCCACAAGGTAATGTAACGGGGTACTCGGATGAGCCCCAACTACAGGTTTCTCCTGGGGTAAAATTTCGGTGTACTGTGATCCAATCCCAAGTGGAAGAGGGGTTCCAATAGGTTTCCCCTGTGGTTTCGCATCCCCAGGCTGCACAGTACAGGGATTCAGACCCACCACATTGTCTTATTTGTTGGTGGTCCCGGCCATCTTTGGGGCATACATAAAAATCTGTGTTCCTAAGAAAACATCTTCGGATTGGGTAACGGCATCCGGAGTTGCTAGAGTCCCCGGGGCGAGGGTAATCTCCTGTGAGACGGTCCCCTCGGAAAAGGTTATTTAAAGGGATTCTATCGGGGTCATTGACCTCGGGTATATCCCAGGTGTCTAGCCCAATAGCTAATTGACAAACATCTGGGTGTAAAGTGGGCCACCATGTTCCTGGGGGGTGGCTTTCCTTTATGGAGTAGACCCTTTGCCCGGTGGGATTTAATATTTCCCAGGTTAATAGTTGAGGGGCGTGGGGACTGCCAGAACATATCATAGGAAACAAGGCTAAGAAGATTAGCAGCGTGAAAGTCTTATCTTTAGTGGGTTTTGGGTGCGTTGTAACCTCCATGTTGATTCTTGGGGTATAGGAGTGGAGTCTTGTGGATGTGCAGCTTTTACGTGGGATGCGTGGATCCAAGCTGCAATGCCGTCAACCTTGATGGCGGTAGGGGTGGTCAGCAGGACGGTGTAAGGTCCTTTCCAGGGAGGCTCAAGGTTTTTGTTCTGGTGCCTGCGGACCCAGACGGTGTCCCCTATTTCGAAGGAATGTGGCACTGCTGGTTTTTCCAGTTGTTCCTTGTAGGCTGCCCCTAGCGGTGTCCCCTATTTCGAAGGAATGTGGCACTGCTGGTTTTTCCAGTTGTTCCTTGTAGGCTGCCGTTAGGGGCTTCCAGACTTCATTTTGGACTAGCTGTAATGCGCGTAAGTGGGTCTGCAGGGTAGGGGTAGATAGAGCAGAAATCTCAGTTTCATAGAAATTTACAGCAGGTGGTGGTGCGCCATACAGGATTTCAAAGGGGGTTAATCCCTGAGGACCAGGTGTGTTCCTGGCCCTGTACAAAGCTAATGGCAGGAGTTGCACCCAGTCTCTAGTGCCAGTTTCAAGCGTTAATTTAGTTAAAGTCTCCTTAATGGTTCTATTCATTCTTTCTACCTGTCCTGAACTTTGGGGCCAATAAGCACAATGTAATTTCCAATTAATCCCCAATGTACTGGCCACTAACTGACTTACCTGAGAGGTGAAGGCAGGCCCGTTGTCTGAGCCAATGGTCTCTGGGATACCATACCTCGGAAAAATTTCCTCCAACAGCTTCTTTGCCACAACTTTGGCCGTTTCATGTTGGGTAGGGTACGCTTCTACCCATCCAGAGAAGGTATCAACAAAAACTAAGAGGTACTTGTATCCATACATACCAGGCTTGATCTCCGTAAAGTCCATTTCCCAACTGGTCCCTGGTTTATGTCCTTTGGCTCGTACCCCGATTCCTGTTTTGATCTTGCCTGCATTCACCTGGGCACAGGCTTGGCAATTTTCTACTGCTTGTTTAATAAGAGAGTCTCTATGGGGCAGGTATAGATTTTCTTCCCCTCGGTCCAAGAGGTTTTTCATTTTCTTTGTCCCTAGGTGTGTGAGCCTGTGCAGGGACTTAATTAATTCCTTGGCATTCTTGAGTGGCATTACAGTTTTTCCTTGGTATTCCCAGGTGCTCTCTGCTGAGTTATAGTTAGCCCCTAGGTTTTGTACAATGTCTAGGTCCTTGTCCTCGTACACCCATTGTTCATCAGGGTTAATGGAAGTTGTTGTGGCTTTCTGGGGCAATAGAGTGGTCACCAGGAGCTGGGGGCCTAAAGCTGCATTCCTAGCAGCTTCGTCTGCCAGTCTGTTTCCTTTTGCCTCCAGATGGTCTCCCTTTTGGTGACCAGGGCAATGTATTATACTTAGTTTCTTTGGCAGAAAGAGGGCCTTCAATAAGGCTAAGATTTCAGTCTTATTTTTTATTTCTTTTCCTTCTGAGGTTAATAACCCTCGCCGCCGATATATTTCTCCATGGATATGGGCAGTAGCAAAGGCATACCGGCTGTCCGTGTATACATTAAGCCTTTTCCCTTCAGCCAGTTTTAAGGCTTGCATCAGAGCTATTAGCTCTGCTCGCTGGGCTGATGTTCCTCCTGATAACGCGCTCGCCCAGATTACCTCTGATTCAGTAGTGACGGCTGCTCCTGCTCGTCGTTCCCCATTTAGCAAATAGCTACTCCTGTCAGTGAACCAGACCAATTCCGCGTCCTTCATGGGTTGATCTGACAGATCTGGTCGAGTTCCTTGAGTTTCTGCAAGAATCTGCTGGCAATTGTGGGGGATGGGTCCCCCGGGGAGGGGCAGGAGCGTGGCTGGGTTTAGAGTTACTAAAGGACCGAACCGGATTTGGTCCGTGTCCAGCAATAAAGATTGGTAATGGGTGAGCCGGGCATTGGAGATCCAGCGGTCAGGAGGTTGCCGGATTACTGCCTCGATGGCATGTGGAGTTAACAAAGTTAGTGGCTGTCCCAGAGTCAGTTTAGTAGCATCTTTAATTAAGATTGCTACTGCTGCTATCATTCGGAGGCAGGGAGGCCATCCTGACGCCACAGGGTCCAATTTCTTTGACAAGTAGGCAATTGGGCATCTCCATGGTCCCAATTTCTGGGTTAGGATCCCTTTTGCATATCCCTGCTTTTCATCAACAAAGAGGTCAAAGGGCTTGGTGATGTCCGGCAAGCCCAGGGCAGGGGCAGATAAGAGGGCCTGTTTGATGTGGTCAAACGCCCTCTGGTGTTCATCTGTCCAGGCGAAAGGGCTGTTCTGCTTTGTCAATAGGTACAGAGGGGCTGCTATCTCTGCAAACCCAGGAATCCATAGTCTACAAAAACCCGCTGTCCCCAGGAATTCCCGTAGTTGCTTGGGATTCTGGGGAGTGGGAATACTCGAGATAGTCTCTTTCCGGGCTGCGGTGAGCCATCTTTGACCATTATGAAGCTCATACCCGAGGTAAGTAACTTTTGTCTGACAGATTTGTGCCTTCTTTGCAGAGGCCCGGTACCCCAATTGCCCTAGAGCCTGCAGTAATGCTTTGGTCCCTTCAGTACATTCTTCTTTGGTGGGGGCCACCACTAGAATGTCATCTACATATTGGAGCATTATTAGGGCTGGGTTTCTTACCCGGAAATCAGCCAAGTCCTGATGTAGGGCTTCATCAAAGAGTGTTGGACTGTTTTTAAATCCTTGTGGTAACCGGGTCCAGGTCAATTGTCCTGAGAGTCCTTCCTCAGGATCTTTCCATTCAAATGCAAATAGGGCCTGGCTCTGGGGACTTAACCTCAAGCAGAAAAATGCATCCTTTAAATCTAGGACAGTATACCAGGCATGGGTGGGAGGCAAGGTACTGAGGAGGTTATAAGTATTGGGTACCGTGGATGGATGTCCTCCACTCTTTTGTTTATTTCCCTTAAGTCTTGGACCGGGCGATAGTCTTGAGTGCCCGGCTTCCTGACTGGGAGTAAGGGGGTGTTCCAGGGTGACCGGCAAGGTGTCAGTATGCCTTGATCTAGGAGCCGCTTGATATGCGGTTTGATGCCTAGGTAAGCTTCCCTGGACATGGGGTATTGTTTAATATTGATAGGTGTTGCAGTGGTCTTGAGTGAGATTACTATGGGGGCTTGGCGTATTGCCATACCTATTCCCCCAGTTTCAGCCCAGGCCTCTGGGTAGGAGCTGAGCCAATAGTCCATATCTTTGCCAAGTTCAGGGAATTTGTCAAACAGTCTATATTCGTCTTCCAAGTTAAAAGTCAATATGTGGAGAGGCACCCCTTTGGGTCCGCTTACAGAGGCTTTCCCATTTTCAAAACAAATCTGGGCTTTTAGTTTGGTTCACAAGCCTCTTCCTAGTAATGGGTATGGACAGTCGGGCACGTGCAGGAATGAATGGGAAACCTTACCTGAGGCAAGGTGGACTTCTCTCTTAGTGGTCCATCGATACGGTTTGCATCCGGTGGCCCCCTGGACCCAAGTTGTTCTTTCACTTAGGAGTCCGGGGTCCTGCGTCAGCACTGAATGTTGGGCTCCTGTGTCCACTAGGAAGGTTACTGGTTGCTCCCCCACTTGCAGAGTTATCCGGGGCTCAGTGGGGAGCTCCTGGCCCTGACGCCCCTAATTTTCATCATCCAAAGCTAATAGTTGGGGGGTTTTGTCAGGGTACCTCCTTGAGTTGGGGAGCCTCTTGGGATTTCTTGGACAGTCTTTTACCCAATGTCCTTTTTCCCTACAATAGGCACATTGGTCGCGTTCCACCTGGGGCCTGCTTCGTCCTCTCTCCCTCTCTAGCCTAATTTCTTGTGGCCCTGTCTGAGCTATTGTGGCCAGTACTTTACTTATTTCCTTACTGCGCCTTCAATCCCTTTTGTCTAAATCTTCTCGGTATTTTGAATCCCTTTCTTCCTGTGCTTTCCTAATTCTTTCTTCTTTTTCTTCTGGAGTTTCCCTCTTATTGTAAATCTTCTCTGCTTCCTTTAACAAATCTACTAGGGAGAAATCCTGCAAGTTATCTAATCTTTTTAGCTTGCTTCTAATGTCAGGGGCAGATTGCCAGATGAATGCCATAGAGACATTGCCTTTTTGTTCCTCACTATCTGGATCGAAAGGAGTAAACCTTCGATATGTCTCCTTTAATCTTTCTAGGAACGCAGTAGGGGTTTCATCCGCCCTCTGAACAGTTTGTCTTACCTGAGCCAAATTGGTGGGCCTTCGTCCAGCCCCATGGAGACCCGCTATGAGTAACTGGTGATAGAGACGTAGGTGGTTCCTACCTTCATCAGTGTTGTAATCCCAATCAGGTCGTGTCAAGGGAAAAGCTTCATTAATCAAATTGGGGAGTTGGGTGGGATGCCCGTTGTCCCCGGGAACATTTTTACGGGCTTCTAATAAGACTCTTTGTTTCTCCTCGGAGGTGAGGAGAGTCTGGAGAAGCTGCTGGCAGTCATCCCAGGTCGGTTGGTGGGTCACTAGAATAGACTCAATCAAAGAGGTTAAAGCCATAGGGTCACTTGAGAAGGAAGGGTTATGGGTTTTCCAGTTATAAAGGTCAGAGGCAGAGAAGGGCCAGTACTGATATTGACCGTTGGGGCCTCCAGTTTGTCTCAGGGGGAAAGCCTTTGAAGTTTCCCCATAAGCCGTAGGCTCCTTACGCCCGCGGAGTCTTCCTGCCATTGGAGAGGGGTCTGGGCATGCCTCGGTAGTTGGGGGTTCTTCATCTTCCTCGGAGGAATCCGGGTTGAGGCTGGGGAGAGGCTGGGGAGGGTAAGGTGGGGGTTCCTCCGTTAACAGGTTTATCAAGGTGTTTTCCTCGGACGGCAGGACAGTCCGAGGTTTTGACTTAGGAGGAACTGAGGACTTGGACTTATCTAGTATAGGATATAACCTAGAGGTTTGGGCGGCCTGCGGAGGGACTGGAATAAGAGGAGCGGACGGGGGAAGGGGGGGCTCATGAGGAAGGGAGGAGGGAAGGGGTTTTGGGGTAGTGAAGGGGGTGACCCACGGTGGTGGGTCAGAAACCAGGCTTTCCCAGGTCACGATGTATGGGACTTGGTCAGGATGTCCTTTAGGGCCTGGAATGAAGATGTGGGATTTGACCTGTAAAACAAGATCTAGATTAAAGGACCCTTCTTTGGGCCAGCCTACGGTGAAGTTTGGCCATTCCGAGGTGCAGAGGGTCACCCATTTTTTCTTCTTGACGTTGACTGCCAGGTTGGAGGCACGGTGTTGGACGTCCTGCCAGTGGTCGAGGGTGAGACTTAGGGGGGTTACCATGGATTGCCCCATTTTAGTCTCGCTTGAGGAAAGGAAGTTAAGGAACAGGCACAAGAGAACAAAGACAAGACAACGGATTACAAACGCTGCACGTTTTCGGCACAAACCGAAAGTACTAAATGGTGTCGGAGAGCGCAAGTCTCTCCGGCCAAAAACAAAGTGACGTATCCCTTGGACACGTCCAAATTCCCGAAGAATCGGGTACTAAGGTTCCCTGGGACGTCTCCCAGGGTGGCAGGGGAGAAGTCTGAGTCCGTCAACTCCTTCTCGGACTGCCCAAAGTACTAAGTGACCATGCGTGATCGTACTATCGCTGCGCTCAGGAAACACATATGGACAAACATGCAGAGACGCAACAATGAACACGACAATGAGCTCGAGCTGGCCAACTTACCTCCCAGTAGTTCCTCCAGACGTTCCTCGGGCAGGGAATTGGGGTAGCACAATCACCAATCTCGGTGGGACCTCCAAATGAAAGACCCTCAGTCCCCCTGTCCAAGGAAGATCACGCAAAGACACTGCTGGCTGCAAAAACACGAGGCTGTTTATTAGTACACAGGCGCCTACGGGTGCTCAGCAAGACCTCAGCCGGAGCTTGGGTGAACTGGCACACCGGGCTATGGGGTACAGGGTTTTTATAGGGTAAAAGGGCAGGGTCTTTCACTCACCCTTCAATAAATTTTCTACTTGTCTGCATGTTTAAAGGCACCATTTAGACTACAACTTCATCTTGCTGCATTAACAGTATCTTATTTTTATCACTATTTCCTATCTTCTACTTGTTATTTTTTTTCTCTTTACAGATGGAAAGATAGACAAAGACACAGAGAAAGAGATGGAGGGAAAAGGAGTCACAGAGAAACAGAATCATTTTATTTTCCCATTAGAAGAAAATCAATGTTTATGGGTTCCCTATACAAAAAGTTCCTTGACGAGTTTCTAGTTTATAAAAGGTATTTCATTTTAAATATTTGTTACAATAATATGTCTCTTCTAACTCAAATTTATAACTGTTATAATTCAATAAAACACCTGAGGAAAAATTTTTATGAGCTATTTAATTTCTCTATTCCATTGAGGACCAAATTTATTTCCATTGCTTATTTTTAGTGTTCCTGAACTCTACTTCAGCACAATATGAAACTTTATAAAAACTCCCCTATTGATACACAGGGAAAATACATTACCTTAAATGGGAAAAGAATTATAGCTTTTGCAATGATAGCATAGATATCATTTGTTTTAGTGGACATTCCTGGAACAATCTTATTTCAGGGCCTGGTGACTCCCACTTTATATGAGACTTTGAACAGCAAACATTTCCCTAAATTAGTATAGCTTGTCGTCTAGTTGGTGTAATGGAACCACAATGCAATAGTTTGATTTTAGAATTAACTTACGTGTTTGAAATGTGCCAATGTGATAGGCTGTTTGCATCTTGGTTGCCAAGACCCTGTATATGCACTCAGCTGTTCTTATTAATAGACAGCACCTAACAGCCATCTATTTCAGACCATGAGAGGCAGTGAGGTCCATACTTAGGCTATACTATTTATATTATTCCTCCTGAAACTCCCTTGAAATTTTTTTCCTGAATACACAAGAAAGTATACTGTTTGAGAACCAGAAAGCTATCAGAATAAATCCACCCCCTTTTGTCTGTTGGCAGCATGGACTTCCTATTTCCTGGCATGTTGAAAACCAATAGGACTTTACTCTCCCTTTTGGCTAGTTTCCATTTTCTTTCATCCCTCCTATGTTTATTGAGGGTACTATGTATCACTAAGACATATTTTAATTTTACTTATATCAGAATCCTATTAGGAAAATTAGGACCAAACCATCTATGTTAATGTAAACTACAAATCATAGAGAGCTGTTTAAATAACTTTTGAAGGACTGAAAATCAAAGAGGAGACATTGAGGCAGCACAGAGCTCGTTACAGGAAGCTGCTGTACCTCAAGGACAGGTCAAACAACAGATAGAGGTTAGTAGAACTTAGAAGCTTGGAGAAGAGGTCGTCATTGAGCTGGGACTCAGTTTTATGAGGAAGAATGCTGCTGGGCTGCTGCTTGTATCTGAAGTGACCTGGTGAAGGTGGTCTGAAAGTGATACTGCCGTTTATTGGTGATGAGTTCTGCTTTCTTGGATGTTGTTATAACAATCAGAGAAGCACGTCAAGGCAAGCATATTAAGCAGGAGGGATAAGGGGGGATATCCCGGGAGGGATAAGGGAGCCATGGCTGATGTTCTAGAATCCCAAGAAGTGAGCACACTCTGCATCTTTTATGGATTAGTCTCCTTTGTTCTCCTGTTCTTTCCCCTCCCCCCCTTATCTCTCTCCTTCCTGCCTATGTGACTAGGCCCAGGAGATGCCCTGAGATGGCAAAAAGGTGAGAATCATTTGGGCAATGGGAAGGGGCCAAATGGAGCCCAGGGGCATTACTTAGCAACCCTTTGCCTTCAGTCTTTTGAAAAAGGATGGTAAGTGCAGGTAAATTTGGTAGTCAAAGGGTTCTGGAGGTCTTTGACATTCCATTCTCCCATGGGCATCTCCAACTTCCCGGATGCAGATGACTTTCAGGGCCTCCATTTTCTCAATTTGACTCTATTCCCTATTTCTACACTAACTGCCTGTCCTCAATTGTGGCTTCAAAAGTGTGGGGAAATGCTGAAAATTGGAATCCCCTGCTGCTACCAGATGAAGCAACTGCAGCCAGAGTAAAAATGATGGGTGGGGTAATATCAGCAGGAACAGGAATCAAATGAAAGTGCCTTCTTGCTTCTGCTTTCTTTCATTCTCCTTTTGGTGTTCACACCAGTGGAAGCTAACAGGGGCAAGCTGGCCAAGGGAAAATGTGGTCCTCAGACTCCCAGTATCACCAAGCAAAGTATGGAAGAGTGCATGGTGATCAAACGGCAAGGCTTAATATTTATCACAGCTAAATCTCATCTCTACAATTGTTGCTTCAGGGGAAAGAGAACTGACTTCTAGTGAGACGCTAAAGCTAGACAATAAGTCCTTAAAAAGGTCAATGCATATTTTTCATCTTATATTGAAAATGTTATGAACACCATACTCAAGTTCCCCAAATGTAAGCAATTCAAGACATTGTCTTTGCCGTATTAAACAAAGAGCTAAGATAATGCTTTAAACTCTTTTGATGGCTTCAGTATAGACTTATTAGTTATTGAACACTGATTATTGTCTTCACTTCTTCCCAGTTAAGGAGATCCACAGTTTTAGTTCTTTGAGCTCCACTGAATTGCAACAAATTGTTACTGATTTATGTCCCTGTGGATTGGGCTTTCTCCTGCATAGTATACAAAAACATTTCCTGAGATCTTCAAAGAGAGAAAATTTTACTTTCTCTCGAAGTGCTCAAAACAAAAACCTACTACATTATGTTTCATTTGGCTGCAGATTTCTCATTGTATTAAACATTGACTTTGCCATTTGCCTACCAAATGTTGCTTCTTCCTTTTGTATTATTAATAAGATCCAAATTTTGTTCAAGATGATGATGTGCCCAGGTAAAAACTACATTTCTTAGCCTATTTTGCATTGAGGGATATATGCAAACAGTAGTTCAGGTCCATCAGATGAAAGATATAATGTGATTTCCCAGTTTTCTAAAGTATCCTCCTTGTTAGATTCCTGAATGGAAAGTAAATGGAAGACTGGAGTTAGAGACTGTCTTACAATGGTGAGGCAATTGTGATGAGAAAAATGACACAGGAAGAATTAAAGAGCAGGAAGACAGAAAGAACATCTCTGCCTTGAATTGCATATGGCAGATTTCTTGCTATGTAAGAGCAAACAAACTTCTATACTTCTTTCATGGGAAACTCAAACTTTCATAATTGATACACCATTAAAAACAGATGAATAGATAAAAAAATATGGCATATATCCACAGGGCAATTTATTCAGCCATAAAGAAGAGCAAAATTATGGCATTTGCAGGAAAAGGGACGAAACTTCAAAGTATCATATTAAGCCCCAAATGCCAGACTCAGAAAGTCAGGGGTCTTCTGTTTTCTCTGATATGTGAAGTCAGAGAGGATAAAAAGGGACCTCATGAAAATAGAAGGAAGAACAGCAGAGTGGAGGAAGGGGAGCTAGTTATGTTGGCTCACACCTGTAATCCGCACAACTCAGGAGGCTGAGGCAGTAAGATTGCAAGTTTGAGGCCAGTCTCAGTTACCTGACTCAAGATAAAATATGAAAACTTCTGGTGATATATTTCATTGGTAAAGCACCCCAGAGATCAATCTTCAGTGCCTCAGAAAAAAATAAAATAAAATGTTAAAAAAGAGAAGGGAGATCAGAAGGAGACAGATGAGGAGGGATGGAGGAGATGCTGACAACTAAAATTCATCAAATTATGTTATGTGCATGTACAAATATGCCACAATGAAATTTGTTATTCTGTATAATTATTATGTCCCAATAAAAAATAAAATAAATATAAGTTGGATGTGGTAGCACACACTTGTAATCCCAATAAATCACAGTGATTGAGGCAAGAGGATTGTAAATTCAAGACTAGCATGACAACTTTTTGGGACCTTGTGTCAAAACTTAAAAACCAAAAAAATTTAAGGGGGTTGTGGATGTGACCCAGTGGTAAAGTGCCCCTTGGTTCAATGCCCAATGCCACAAAAATAAATAGATGCTACATAAATATTATTCTATTTTAATCTAACCATTTTCATGTGAACTCCTAGTAAAACAACTTAGCAGTGCCTGTGATACAACATATTGATGGGATTGATGGGGGAAAGATAAAGGTAGTATGTTTTAAGAAAAAATTTAGAGAGCATATTGCCCATAAGAGCCATATAATATGGAAGAAGACAGACATATAAAGACATGATTATGATAAAAGGTCATTCAGCAACACTTATTACCAAACTACATTCTTTTTTGTAGCTTTGACCTTTGAAGGCCTGAGTGTCACAGACTATTCTAGGTCCCAGATCCCTAGTATGTTTTGATGATGGCATGATGGCTACCACCCCTAGAGAGGGACATAAATTTTTCTTGAAGCCAGTCCTTATTCAGAAATATACAAAAAAATGTTTTAAAAAATGGAAATTTGTCAAGATGTCCTTCTAAGTTAGCTTATTTGATATGACACAAAGCCATTATGCCCAGTTAACAAGCAACAGAGCTGGATTTGATGCAGGCAGTCTCTCTCCAACTCTGTATTTCTAGCTATACCATTATACTGTCTCTCAGGGAGGTAACCTTGTCCTAACCCAGTCAATATGATGGCATCTTATTTTTCTTGTATCATATGTTCACATTCCCATGAACATGGAAATACTTGTAAATAGAAGAGTGTTCTTTCTCTGTTTTTGCTCTAAAGTTATAACTTAATTTTTTTCCCTTCATGTCCAACATGGGCAGATCAATTGAATAGTAAATATACAAAAACGCCAACATACTTACGGGGGAAAGTTCAAGGAAGTATGTTTTAAGATAAAAGAGAGTTCATGTTATCCCTCCGATAAATAGGTAATGAAATACAGGATTATATAGAGCTGATACAAGAACCTAACATTACAGAATAAAATATTAACCAAGCCTGAATTGATTCAAACACAGACTCCCTAATCATAAATTCCTGAGTAGTTCACCATCTCTGATTGAAGGCTCCCCCAACACAAATGGAAATTAAACACTCGCTATAATCATAATATAAGCTATGGAGCATGGAAAATAGAGTAACATTTCCTAAATTAGAGGTCACCTACAAGGAGAAAAAATGGCATTTGAATTCAACTTTCCAGTAGAGGTAAATTTGAATAGATAAAGAAGACATTATATAGCAAAGCAGTCAGAAAGCAAAATAGCCTTCAGGCATTTAGCAAAATATACTTTCTGTGTGCCATGCATAGTACTTTGAATAAGATTAATATTGTAGAAAAGACAAGACAAGGTCACGAAGTAGATACTTTTATGTACCTGGAACTTAGGGTCGGAAGGATGAAATAGAAGCAGACAAATTTGGAAAGGTAGATTAGGAAGAGATTATGGTTAATGGAATTTCTATTCAAAGCAAATATTCTCTTTGGTGGAAAGAATTAAAAAAATAAAATATATAAAGATTTTTGAATGTTTACAATAAGCAAAGTAACACCAAATAACAAAAGAAAATTGCTGCAGCCCAGCTCTTCCTCTCTTTAGAAATGTATTTGAATGAGGGAATGCATTTATAATATAAACCGTGTCTATTTCCATTGAGATGATGAAGGAAAAGCCACCTTTTATGAAATTTATGGAGTTTAAAATTCAATAAGCACAATGTTTACAATGTTACATGTTCTTTCTCAGCCAAATAGTAATGCCATTCAAAGTGTTCTCTGAATGATTGACTTATATTTTATTTACTGGAAAACACAATGACTTCCTCCATTCCTAAACTTCTACGTGCTTGAATATTATTTCAGCTCTTTGCTTAATCTTTCTGAAGTGTTTTCTGCTTTCTATTCCTTTGAATTTTGTTTGATTATGGACTTTAACTTTCACAAATGTATGGGGAAAATGTTCTGTTGACTACATTCTGGACTTGCACGGCTACCTTTTGAGGTCCACATGCCATAGTCCATGCAATCTGTGGCTTACTGTTGCCCTTTAATTCTAGTACTAATTTATATTTTGTAAACCCTTGGCTGAGGTATGACTCAGAAGGAAATGACCAACAATGTGTGGCCAAGCTTTATGGAGAAACACATCAATTTATGGCTTAACTTGTCTGGTCTCTTTATGCAGAGAAAACAGCAGGTTTTCAGGAAGAAATATTGGCTAACATGTTCACTTTACCTCAATCACAAAGACTTCTGGCCCCAAATTACAGAGGAAAATGATGGGGAAAATGTTCAGAGGTAGATATGTGTAATGAGTCAGAAAGTTTATATACTTCTCACTCATACCATAAGAAATATGGTTTCAAAAGCTAGCAAAAATAAAATGTCAGTGATAAATTTCAACTTTAGAGTGATTTCTTTAAATGAAGAATATGCATTGTGTGCAAATATATTTTATGGTAGGGTAACATTTGTATGAGTATTAAAATATATGACTTTTATCAACTTAGAGACTAGGGACTTGAAAAGAGGACAGGTGTCAGTAAGGGATTTTACTGGGACAGGATAGATAACAGGGAGGAGTAGATGGTCAGAGCATGGCATCCAAATGAGAAGTCTCCAGAGTTGAGATCCTTGGCAAAAAATAGGATTTGTGGGATTATTTGAAATTCAGCAAGGTCAGAGAAATTAAAGGAATGCTAATGTTTCTGTTTTACTCTATAATCTGATACTATAATTATAAATTATATTTTTCTGGAGTTATATACAGATTGGTGTCCAGTCTCTGGGATTCACTTACTAGCTGTGATGCTGGATGTCTATATATGGCACCCTGATTCTTGCCTCCTGGCATCCATGCCTCTGGAACGCCCCCCTTGTTGGATGTGCAATGGGAATATAGCTTGCTTCTAATGAATGTGAAATAATAATGATGATTCAGAGCCACTTGTATGATAGTATTTATATAAGATTATAATCCATCTTGCCAGGAGAGAATACCACTCCCTTTTTAGCCTTGAGGAAGCAACTGGTCATGTCCATAAGCTAGATGTGGTAAGAAAGCAAGAGTCACCCCTGCCCAATAGTCAGCAAAAATCTGCACTTCACAGTTCACCAACCATGAGAAATAGAGTGGTGGCTACAACTCCATGAGCTGGGAAGTGCATTCTTCCTACAAAAATCCCAGTGAAAACACAGCACCAGCCAACTCCCTAACCCACCCTGTCCTATTGTTCCAGATTGGATCACATATTGAAACTAAATATACAAATGTAATTATATAATATAGTATAATTTAATAATATAATCACATCATAAAATAATATTAATATATAAACTCCAGATTATGATTCACAACCTATTTTAATGCACCTATGTCAATTTCATTGGAATAATCTCAGAACTGAAAACTTGGGATTTAATGGGTTAATTCCAGCCTAATGAGACCCCAGAAAGGCCATCTTTTAAGGTACGCCCTAACATGACCTGAAAAAATTGGGAAATAATGAATGCCTGCTAGAAAAGCCAATACAGTGATTTAGAATAAATTATTGAAATCCTGTAAAACCTAATTTTAAAAAGTGCTCCTCAATGTAGGCTATTTGTACAATATCCAAGTGAAGTCCAGTGAAAAGTTTTCTACACAGCACCAACACCATGAGGTTCAAGAATGCAGCTCTGTAAGTTTCACAAAAAATAATGTGTATTGTATGTAATGCAACGTTTGTTGAAGTGTTCTTCAGAATGTCAATTTTGCTGGATGTTAATAAGTGTTATATAGTGTGTCTAGGGAATAGTAAGTTGAGAAAAGTGAGCTAATAATAGTTAGAATTTTTTTTTTTTAAATTTCAGCTTTCCAGATACTCTAATGTGCTTTGTGAAAGGACATGAAAACTAAAGACTTGACCAAAAGTAGTCTAAAGAAGTACTCAAGGAAAAGATGAGAATTTTCTAAGATCATTTGGCATCTGCTTCAAAAGAAAGAAAACCAGATGACCTAGGTCCTCGAGCCTGTACTATGCAGTACATCTACAGAAATTCTAGCCAAGAAGCTTTTTTTAAAAATGCATTATTATCATCAAAACTATCACCACCATCTCTTCTACATTAATGTTTTCCACTCTTTAATTGCCCCAATGCTGTGCATCCTGAGTCACTGTACCAACCTGATGTTACCAAGGAAAATGGTTCCAGGGCACAATTCATAGGTACATGCCTTACCTAGTGCTTACTATGAAAGGCAGAACCATTGAAAATCACCTTGAATTTTCTCTGAGTAGCCACTCCTTTTTTTCTAAAACTAAGACATTGGACAGTAATGAACACGAAGTCTGGTGGTCCCACTTCATTAAAGATCATCACTGATGCTCTCTGTCAAATCCAGCAGAGACTTGCAGAATCTAGGTTAGGTGAGATGATCTGAAGAGAAGGCTCTGTTTTGGTAAATATAAGCAAATCAAACATGAGTGATGGACACTGTCAATCAAATAGGTTCTATTCCCCCACTCCCACTCTGACCTTTCTGAGTATACTAACTTTACACTGATGATAAAAGCATCTCTAGGTAACTTTCAATATCTACATTGCTCCATAAATATAAAATAATTTGTATAACTCAGATGTATAATTATAAGTATGTTCATTAATTTTCCCAATTGTAAAAATAAAATAATCTTATTCACAATTGAAACAGCAAAAAAGTTTGTGAGAATGACCTTGTAATCCAAACAGCCAGGCAGGCATAAATATTTTAATGATTAAGTTAATTTTTTAAAGATATAATGTTTTACATAGGGCACTAAATGTCACTGTACAATAAATTTTTATGCATGGATAATATTTCATGGACAATATTTTTATGGCTAACATTTCATAGCATAATGTAGGCTACATATGATTTTTTTTTTTTTTTGGTACAGGGGATTGAACCCAGGGGTACTTTACCACTGTGCACATCCCCTATCCTTTTAATTTTTTTATTAAAATAGGATCTCACTAAATTGCTGAAGCTGGGCTCAAACTTGGGATTCTCCTGTCTCAGTCTACAGAGAGTCTAGCACAACATGCTATCATTGTCTTAATTTTGATTATTTATTTTAGAGAGATTCTTAAAAGTGGATTCCTGCCTGTCATGGTGGCACACATCTGTAATCCCAGTGGCTTAGGAGGCTGAGGCCACAGGACTGTGAGTTCAAAGCCAGCCCCAGCAAAATTGAGGCACTAAGCATCTCAGTGAGACCCTGTCTCAAAATAAAATACAAAATAAGGCTGGGGATGTGGCTTAGTGATCGAGTGCCCTGAGTTCAATTCCCCAGTACCAAAATGAAAAAAAAAATACAATTTAAATTGAAATATTTTAAATATTTTAATTTAAATTGTATTTTTTTTCATTTTAGCAAATAATAACTGCATACAATCAAGGTTACCATATGATGTTTTCATAAATATTTATAATGAGAAATGACTAAAAAACTAGATTACATCTGTTTTCTCACATCATATTTTGTGATGACATTTAACATTTAACCTTATTCATTTTGAAATATGTAATACATCATTAACAATAGTTACCTTGTTGCACAATAGATCTCACAAACTTATTCCTTTTATCTAGTTGAAATTTTGAATCCTTTGATTGACATCCTCCCATTTTCTCCCTCCCCTGCACCCACCTCTGGTAACCATCATTATACTATTTCTTTAAGTTTGACTTTTTCAAGTTTTACATATAAGTGAGAACATGCTGTATTTGTCTTTCTGTGCCTAGTTTATTTTACTTAATATAATGTCCTCCAGGTTCATTCATGTTGTTGCAAATGATAAATTTTCTTCTTTTTTAAAACAAAAAGTTACCAAGTATTAGCCAGGATGTAGAAAAAGGGGAAACTTAAACATACTAATTTTGGGGAATGTAAATAAGTACATCATTCTGGAAAGCATTGTTTTAGCTTTTTCCCTGCTATGACCAAAAGACCTGACAAGAAAAATTTTAGAGGAGGAAAAGTTTGTTTTGGAGCTCATACTTTCAGAAGTCTCAGTCCATTGACTCACATCTCCATTGCTCTGGGCCCAACATGTGTTGAACATCAATGGTGAAAGAGTGTGAAGGAGAGGAAAGCAGCTAAGAACATGGAAACAGGAAGCAGAGAGAGTGTTATGCTCTCGAGACAAATTATGTACCCCAAAGGCATGCCTCCAATGACCCCCCTCCTCTAGTCACACCCTACCTTCCTACGTTACCACCCACTTAATCCTTATCAGGAGATTGATGCACTGATTATGTTAAGGCTCTCATAAACCTATTGATTTACCTCTAAACCTTCTTGCATTGTCTCACACATGAGCTTTTGGGGGACACCAAATATCTAAACCCTAAGAAATGCAATGGAGTTTCCTCAAAAAACTAAAAAGAACACTTATCTATGATTTACTAATTCCATACTAGGTATATATCCAAAGGAATTGAAGTTGTAGCATTATTCACAACAGCTAAGACATGGAATCAATCCATGTTTAACAACATGTGACAAAATTAAGAAAATATGGTACATAAACACAGAGGGCAGGAGTCTCGGAAGGAACTTTAAATTTGTATATATAAATACCTACATATACCTAAATATAATATAAAGATATGCATTTATATTTCTAACAGAATATTGCCAATTTACCTTCTATTTGTAATGTATAAGAATGTTCCTTTCACTGAAATTTCAATGGCAGAGGATTTCAACAGCAAAAGATGATTTTCCTAACTTAAGATGAAAAATAAATAAACAAACAATCTTTTGTACCTAAGTGATTTTTATTGTACTTATAGTGAAATTAAACATAGGATCATGTTTACTGGCCATTAATGTCTCTTCTAACTGGATCTTTATATTCTTTGTTTTCAGTAACTATAAACTATGGAATGATAATTGGTGCATAATTTTTTTCAGTGTTCCACATTTATCTGTTTTCTTAACATTTTAGTTTTATATAGATTTATATTATATAGATTTATATTATCTATTTATTATCTATTTTCTTTTATGAATATTTCTATTTTCTTCCATGTTCAAAATTTCTTTGGAAATACAATATCGGTTAAATATATTCTTATTGCTCTGTCTACTGTTTTCATTTTTTGCCACTTTAGCTTTTATGTTTAACTTCTTAACGAATCTAGAATTCATAATAGTCAATAATGTATAATTGAGACTCTGTCTTGATTTTCAAATAAATGTAAGGATGGGTAACAGGACATATACCACCTGAAGGAATATAAAATCTTACAAATATGTTTTTTGAAATGAATGTCACAATCAGAATTCTTAAAATACTCATATATTTTGTAATATACTTATATTCCTATTGGTATGACAAGAGCATTTAGCCAAATATTCAATTATCTTTGTTCTACATAGCCGATTTCCTATTTCAAAATTACAAAGCACTTAAATTTTCAACAATAGAAACATATTTACACTACATAGAAATGACCAAGTATTCAGCTAGACAAAGAATGTTTTCAAAGAACATTATTTTGGATTTGTATGCCTAATCCTATAGCATACAAATAGCATTAGGCATACAAATAATTGATATTTTACTAATTTTTACAATTTCTGAATGTTGTTATAATAGAGAATATTCAAGCTACCTTGCATATACTAAGGGTACTCTAAGCAGTACTGTTGTTATTAGTTATATTAATGATTTTAAATATTTATTGACTCTTGCCAAGTCTGATGGTGCATGCCTGTAATCCCAGCAACTACAGAGCTGAGGTAGGAGGATAGAAAGTTAAAGCCAGCCTTAGCAACTTAGAGGACCCTAAGCAACTTAGCTAGAACTTGTCTCTAAATTAATTAATTAATTACTTAATTAATTAATAGGTCTGGGGATGTAGCTCAGTGGTAATGTGCCCTAGGTTCAGTCTCTGATACCAAACAAACAAACAAAACAAAACTATGGTCTCAATTGTGCAACCTGACAATTCTTATCAGGGTTATTATCTTCCTCCAAATATTTCCCACATTTTTCAAATTGGCTAGAACCCATTTAAGATCCATTTCTTTATCATTTGATATTTCAATTTGAAAAATAATCAAAAAGACTTAAAGCAGTGTCTCACACAGAAACCCATATATCCCATGGGTTATCTACCTTCCTCATCTCCCCAATCTACCTAGTTGTTTGCCGAGGTGGCAATCATTGAAGAAAATTTGAAGAAAGGAAATGGGAAGTGACCAAACATTAAAATTTTGAGCTGAGGAAAACATATATACATTATTTATTAAAATAAATATGACTGTGTGTAATTAAGATGAAAAGATTTACCTAAGGCTCCCCAGGGTCATACAATCAGTCATGCACCTCAATTTAGGTCATTTGGGTAGAAAAGTTTGAAAAGCATCTCTCTGTAATACTTTCAGCTTTAGCCCTAGCTAGACTAGTCTATCATGTGTTTTCTGAGCAGTGAGCCGAGCATCAAGACAAATGCTGGAGTATTGCAGGAAAGCCAGAGGGGCCCTGAAGCATCAGGGAGGAGGTTGACGCAAAGATTTCTGCCATTCACAATCCTACCAGCTTGAACATGGGTGTCAAAACAGACCTCAGTTAACACCCCCTGCTCCCAACAGAGAGCTGAAGGCTTAAGGGATGCTCCTGAAGGTGGTAACCTTTGGAAGGAACTGCTATTTAAAAAACAACAACAGCAAAAGCATGTGAAGGAAGATTCCAGCTCCCAGACACAACAGGCCACTTTCCAGTTGAGAAATAACAGCTGCAAAGGGGATACTTCCTCTCCTCAGTTTCTTTTAGAATCAAAGCTAGTGTCTGCTGGAAAATATGCCTTTTTCTTTCTAAAACTAATTGTCTTCAGTTCTAAAACAGTATACTCTGCACATTTAAATGTTTTTAAATTATTTTTTATTTCTTTTTAAATTTTTTAAATTTTATGTTCTAATTAGTTGTACTAAATATACACACCAAGTATAAAAGTTTCAAACAATTATCTAAGCCTAATAGAATCACCTTTACCAGAAAAAAATGTAGATAATTTGAAGCAAAAGCAGATCATTTATCTGGTTTCATGTTGCTTAACTATTAGGGCAATTATTTTTATGCCAAGCTTTATTACTGAGAATAGATTTACTAAGTTTGTGATTTCTCTGTGAATCTGACAGTATGTTTTTAGGTAAATTTTTTGTAGTAGTAGTAGTATTAATCTTTTCTGTGCTGATTTAAAAAAAAAAAGGTTTAAGCACAATGATTTCACAATCAGGATACAGAAGGCATAAGTTTTTCCTTCACATCATCGATAATTTAATGGCAAATTGATTTATATCCAGATTATAATCATAAAGTTTATTTTATGTCTATGTTCGCTCCTCAAGGCCATAGGCAATTACAGATGGGACATGGGTCTTCTGAACTATAGAAGTACGAGACGGATATTAACAAAATGCCAAAGTTGAGCAAAACATTTTTACTTACTCCTTTTTTTCCCAAAAAAGACAATAATACTTTTTACTATTCCTCAAAAACTTATCTTTATCTTTAACCATATATATATATATATAACCATCTATACATAAATATATAAAATCTGATTAAGCTAATTCTTTTCTTATTCCCAGATAAAGTTTCAAACTAATTCAGTCGTTTCATTCATAAATTTCTCAGGATGCTTCTAATGGCAATAATAGTCATAAAATTAACCAAAATATTGTAGTGTACACATCAAACTTTGACCCCCCAGCAAGGTCTTGCTCTTCTTCTGATCTGTGAATCACAGGAGCCTGGACCACGTCCTTAGAAGAAGTCTATCTATTTCTCAGTGCCAGTTCTCTTCTTTTCACTGCCAGTCAGAAAAGTTCAATTATAATCTCCTGCCTCTGATTTTGCAATTATGAGTCAAAGACTAGTCTCTTATATTCCTCCAAACTGTGGTTCAAAGACTCAGCCCATTGACTCAACATCTATATTCTCAACATCTTACCATTTGGGATCCATTGTTCTTGAACCATGAACAAAACAGAGAACCATATTTGTTCTTATGAATAGATAAATGATATCACAGATTTTTTTGAGAGTAAAAGTAGGAGTGAGAATTAAAGAGGATGTTCTTCATAATTCTCCTGACAGTAGGCATGAACCCATTCTTTCTCAGGCAGATGAGGATATGTAGTCATTTTACAGAGAATGAACTACAGAGCATGTTGATAGTGTTGTGAGGGTGAGAAGCATAGGAATAGCCAGAATGAGAATAGAATTTTCATTGTTAAACATGGTGTTCAGGAAAAGTCTTACTTGTAGAGGTGAAATCTGAGCAAACACAGGAGAGGAGGCAGTGACCCATGTAAGTGTAGGAAGAAAAGACATTCAGGTAGAGGAAACATTAAATGAAAGACACATAGTGAGTATACGTTAGAGGAAAGGGGCAGAGGAATGAAGTAGATAAGGACTTGCAATGAGCAGCAGAGGAGCAGTAGATGAGATTGTGAGGTGGGGGAGAGAGCACTTAGGACTTCCTAGGACTATTTTATAGAGACATTCTGCTCTAAGACAGGAGCCATGAGGTTTTTGAGCAGAATGATGACATATTCTGACAGATTTTAAGAAGATTCATATGGTGTGTGTGTTGATATAAACCACAAGTAGAAATGTGGAGTCAGAAAAATCAGGGACGAAAACCCGGCAAGAGATGACAGTGACATTTCTTAGGGAGGCAGTAGGGATGCGAAGAAATTATCTGACACTGGATTTGTTTTGCATATATTAACAACAGAAGTTCCTGACAGATTACATGTAAGACATGAGAGAAAAATGGAGTCAAGTGTAATCTCGAGGTCTTTTTGACTTGTGCAATTGGAAGGATATTATTAATTGGTTTTCTCAAGGTTCCTCTAAGTTTGCTGTGGTAAGGAGCTGGCATTCTTGCCTTCCAGGGCAAGGAGAGATCAGGGAAATCACCACCACACTATCAAATTTCTTCAAATGTTTACTCCCTCAATCTCTTTAATTTTAACTATTTCATATACTGAGTATTATATTCGCTTGAAAGTCATAGCATTTACCCTTTAAAATCCCTGCAAAGATGGAATGGCATCTTTGGAATATAAGAGTATTCATCCCTTATTATTTGATTATTATCCTCTTGGTGACTCAACTAAAGAAAATAATATTCCCATTTTAATATCCTGTTTCTATAGACAAATGTATGAACATGCGTACATACATAAATAAACCAAGAAAATATCTTTGATGTAAATTTTGATATTTTCAAACAATATTTTTGAACACCTGAGTCCTTTACTCTTTCATTATTGCATTATGGGGCTAAAATATTTATTAAATATTTATTAATTTTTCTCCTTTTGTTAGATACTTAGGATCATAATGAAGCCATTGTTCTACATTTTGTCTGAAGATGCTTGCCAATGTATTCATCTCTGTAACTATCTCTGAATAATATCTTAAAATCGCTTTCTAGATAGAATATTAATAGCTCAATACTAAACAAAATTATTGTTTGATTCAATTGGCAAAATCAATGTCCATAATAGTAATCCTATTGCATTGTCATTAGCAATATATCAATATTTTATTTCAACATAACTTTATCATCACTAGACATTATCTTTATTAGAATTAATAGTTTGCTGATTTTTTTCAAATTCAAAATGTTTGAGTAAGGTATAACAACAAAACTCTATGGGTAGAGAGTACATTATTCCAAGTTTAAAAATACAGTAAGTAGAGATAATATGTTCATAGAACTAAATATAAACAAAGAAGTTGAATACGTGTATCTTTTTAAATATCCTTTACAGGTTTAAATTCCCATGTTCTGTGATCTTTGGTAAACACCTCTGCAAAGTTAATTCTTAACAAATCCCAAAATTTAAGTATAGATGGGAACAATTATCTTGTTCATTTTTAGGAAAGATGAACTGTCAGTGAAGAAACATGATGTCTGAGCAAACCTTAATAAATTTACTTTTACTTAGCTTCCTTGGAGGAAAATTCCATGTTCCAAATATTGGCAGAAATCAGGATAAATGAGGAAATGATCATACACACACTCAGAGGAATTCTTAGAGGTAATTGAAGGATTTGGAATTTTATTCATGTACATTTGAAAAATAAGGGTGTTGAACCGAGAATTTTTATGTAATGAAAAGTTGCTAATAGCATACTTTTGCTAATCCTTAACCTCACCAATTAAGGTCCTTTCTGGCCTTCGGGGCCTTCATCAAACCAAAGAGTACAGTGAGTTGTGAGTTGTCACTCACTGCAAGTACACTTTTCTGCTCATCAGCAGAGTCTTAGCTTACTTGGATCTAGATGACTTGTTCCCAAATATCAATATACATCCAGATCCAGACAACATGAAAGTCCTAAGACCCATGTTTCCCCCATTTTTCAGAGCTTATTTGCTTATTTTCAATAAAAAATGGTTTTTAAATGTTGTCATTTAATGAGGGCTTGCCATGTGATGGATGTGTACAAAGGATGGATAAATACATTGCCAGAAAGACTTTGTCTTAAGCATTCTTATCCCCATTTCATCCACAAATCATCTGAGACCTGAATAAAGAATTATATGCTGGTTTTAATGAACTAATAAGGCAGGATGAGGTCCCAACACAGAAGTCAAATTACCTGTCCTTAAGTCGTATGACTAACACATAGTCAATGCCAGATCTGTCTGATTCTTCCACGCTCAGTATTGATCTTCACAAGTATGATAAAGGCTCTCAGAAGCAGTGACTGACAGCTTTTTCTTCCCCACTATGCCCAACACCAGTACATGTTGTGTACACAATGCATATCTATGCTAAGGCTGATGGCTTACCTCCAATTTGCAAATAATCTCCAGCTAAATTATTGCTCTGTGAGTTCTCATGCTTGTGAGATACCAAAATTGGCATTTTGAATCAGGAATTTGGGAAATTTTTTCTTGGTAAGATATAAAAATTTCAACTTTGAAGAGGAAAATTGTGTTTATACTTAACTAAACCTAAAATAGATTTGGTAATAGCCATTCTAACTGGGATGAGATGGTATCTTTTTGTAGTTTAAATGTATGTTTTCTTGATCGGTGAGAAATGTGAACATTTTTTCATACATTTGCTGTCCATGTGTCCTTCTTCTTTTTCTGAGAACTGTCTATTCTATTCATTTGCCAATTTTTTTTAATTTGATTACTTGTTATTTTAGGGAAGGTGTTAATTTTTTGTGAGTTCCTTATACATTTTGGATATTAATTATTTGCCAGAGAAATATATGGCAAACATTTTCTCCCATTCTTTAGATTGTCTTTTCACTGTGTTGATTATTTGCTACAAGATACACAGAAAGACAAATACCATATGTCCTGCCTCATATGTGGAAGTTAACAACAACAAGAACACTTGACTTGAATATAAAATAATTATTACTAGAGATTGTGAAGGGGAAAAGATTGTGGAGGTTGGATTTTATCAGTACATAGTACATGAATGAATGTATGGAAATATATGTATTATTAACACATGTATTATTAATATGTATAATATGTATTAACATGTATAATTAATATGTCAATCAAAAATAAAAATAAAGCAGGATTTAAATAAATGTAAGAATAATTTTAAAATGGATTTATGGTGTCATTGAGGAGTGCATATAAACTAAATCTTGTTAGGATCCAGTATTGTATATACGTATATAAGTAAATAATTTTTTTTTGGTTTCTGAGTTTGAACAAGATACCTGGTTAACTGAAAATAATGCAAATTCAAGTTCCATTACATCAGCCTTATTATTCAGTCACAAGTGTACTCAAGTACACTTATTAAACACTGTACAAATGTGCTATGGTAACTACAAAGTTGAAATATATGATACCCAATTTCAAGGAATTTGTTTACTATTGGTGGAGATAAAACCTGTAGAAAACAAAAAGATGTGAAGCGAATATGTACCTATAAATAAAATTTGATAGTTCAGAAAAGTAATTTTTTTAAATAAAGTGATCAGGGGAGAAATATAGAAGATAGTCACTGACTTGAGAAGGAATGAAAGAAAATAACATCTAGACCACTTAAAATACACTATGAATTGCACCTAGTTGTAGCATTTTAAAAAGTAGAATTCCTTCTAGAAATTCTTTTGAGTGCATAAAGTAAGACCAATTATCCAGCAGGATTTGAGGAGAAACCAGGACATGGAAGGCCTTAAGGCTAAGTAGATACTGTGGTGCATAGTCTTGTCCTTCAGACTCTGTCATTTGTGAACATTCCATGACTTCCTCCTCTAGCAGATGTGCCTCTGTGACCGGAAGCTTTCTCTGACACTGCTAAAGGCTATTCCCTTCCAGCAGCCAAGTGGACATACCAGAAAACTAGCACCTCTGGGAAGCCCTCTCAATTAGCAGACGATGTGAGTCTATGTATATATACTCCAGCTCACTTCTGGGAATTACTTTCCTTTTCATAAGTGTTCTCTCATTCCCAAATACACTTCTTGCATTGAAATTGTTCTTCTAGGGAAACACTAACTCTGGTACTACAGAGATCCTAAATTTCTTATTTTAAGCCATGGGGATCCTTTATCTTTTTTTTTAAAGAGATATACCTGATCAAAGTTGTGCTTTAGAAAAATCAATCATAATTAAGTGAATGCCACTGCCTTTGAAGGAAAGTGAATATCCCATAATAGTGAAGTGACAGTAAAATACCTTATATATTTCTATTATAGCAGAAGAGAATGTCTGATATCAGGTATCATGCACTATCTTAGAAAGATAGACTTACACATTTCACTGTATCTTTTAAAATTTAAATGACAATATTAGACATACCATTAATACGACTCTATTATGTATGCTGTTTGTCCTATGTTTTGGTCACAGCACACATTCACAACCATTTTTCCAATAGTCTTACATTACTACTGTGAAAAAACAAAATCTCATGTTAGAATATGCCAAATTACAATAGTACCATGTAGAACCATCACATTTATTATTTTATAATAAAAATGAACAAAGATTTCATGAGGGAGGACTGACCTGGCCAAGGGTTAGGTGCTGCATATTACCATATATGGAATGATCCCTGCCTCTGGAGTTGACAATCTTAGTAGAACTCACAGAATCAAAATAATCAAATAATAAATAATAAACAATAATAAAGAACTTAATAAATATGATTGTTGCTACTTTAAAAATATCATTGATGATATTTGTTAAGGATTTTAAGGAAATTATTACTAAAGAGGGAGCTGTTATGATAGGTATAGGAACCAGTGCAAATGGGCCTGGAAATGGGAGAGAGATTGGATTCAACTCTGACTCTGACAAGGACAAGTGGAGATTTATAACCAAGAGCAAGACGGTGATTGGTGGATGAAAATTCCTAAGATGAAGCATCAAGGGTGAGGAAGAGTCTTACTATGATGACCCAATAGAATTCTTGCTGAATGCAGACCAGAGTGTAGGATATTGAGAGTAATCAAATAACAAGATAGGGGATTTCATTAAGTAACCTAACAAAATCCTGGTTCAAACATGATTCTACAAGGTTAGAGAAGGAAGCCCAAGGTAATGACCTAAAAAGAAAGAAAGCTCAAACAAATCAAACTAAAGTTAGGTCAAGGAGAGTTTGTCATAGAGAAGGATGACTCTGATTTATTACAGTGGCTCTGTGATGCCCTACCAATCACCCTTCCTCCCCATAAGGGATGTCTGAGAATATATAGACACACAAAAAATTATGGAACATGCAGAGGAGTAGAACTTAGTAGAAGGTACATTTAGGCAAGTAGCCTGAACTGGAAGTGCAAAATGTGCTCTCCTTCAGCCACCCACCTCCCTTAGATCTAACCTAATACTTATCACTGCCAAGTCAGTACTTGAAAGAAAAGGACACTAAAGAAACAGTGTGTAAGAAAGATGACCAACAATAGGCCCTGGACCAACTCTGCCTCTGGAATCTGAGTGGGAGGAACAAGAGAGAAAATCAACTTCATGCACAGACACAGTGACCCAACCTGGATCAGGACTTGGCAGTCCATTACAGGATCCCCATGCCACTGAATGCTGGAAAAGGGTTAGAGTGCAGGATACCCAGTGAGAGAAGGGAAGAGCTCCACTGGGGAATCCTGTACATGGCAATTTCATCTGGACACATGAGGATTTTGCATAAACAGGTTGTTTTGCAGGATGCACCCTCAACATTGAGTAAGAGGGGGTGGTGAGAATGAAAGAAGGCTGGTTAGATGCAAACACTGCATGCTGTAAGCATATATGAAGAGTAACTCTGAAATCCATTAATATACACAATCAATATGTGTTGATAATTTCTTTAAAGAAAGTAGGTAAGTGGATAAGTGGTTTCTAGGCATGGGAAAGAAGAAGAAATGGAGAGTTACTGTTTAATGAGTACCAAGTTTCTGTTTGAAATCATGAAAATATTATGGAATTGGAGAGTAATGATTATACAACATTGCAAATATATTTGACACTGCTATGCACAAGTCAAAAGGTTAAATTTTATATTATGTATTTTGCTAAAATAAACACTTAGATGGGAAGTTGTGCTACTCCTGCAAATTTTCTGTTAATCGGAAGTTATGTCAAAATAAAAAGTTATAAAAAGAAATGTAAAACTGAAAAATAAAAAGAAATAAAAAATAAAGATTTAAGCAAACCAGCAGAAGGATGTCAGCTAGAACAAATACACACACACACACACACACACACACACACATACACACACACACATATACACACACACACACACACTCACTGATATTGAATAGGAATCAGTCATCCAATTTTCACATTTTCTTAGCAAAACCAGAATCTCAGTAAGAAAGCCATAGCTATCCCTCAATTAATTCCACTGGGTTCTACATACTACCAATCATTTAATCCCCCCTCTCCTCTCCTTGGTCACTCCTTAATTCTGACCTTTCTATGGTCTCACTGAGATTTAATATCATTATACATCATAAACCCTTACTATAATTTTTAACACATGATTGAGGCTTCAGCAATCATCTTTGTATCAATTGTTCTGAAATTAAAACGTATTTTTTCATTTAATATTAACACAAATTTTATTCCTAGAAAAGATTCTATTAAGTATTCTTCTATCCAAATATTTTAAATTTTCACTAAAATGAGACACATTTCTCCTGAAGTAAATTGTTGTTTTGGAGGAAAGAAGCCTTCAGAGACCAAAATTGAATCAGGATCTTTTATCCACGTGATAAGAAAGTAATAAAAGTGGGAGGCAGAAACTCAAAGAGTTGAGATATAATAGCCAAATTAAATTCAGAAGAAAAAGGCTTTGATCCTTACAAGGCAGGAATTTGTAATGGAATAACAAATAAAAAGCTTGGATATATAAATGATTTTACTCTCAATGAAAGAGTGGTTAGAAAAGAAAATTATCCCATCTCCCTACCAGTGTACAAACTAGAGAGCAAAGAAATTTATCTGACCTATGTCTGTTCTTTTTAGGCAAAGGAAAAATTAAGCTTGCAAATCTACAAATTGCCATGCAAAGGCACTTTAGACTCAAAAATCACACCACCCATGACTGTGGCCTGCAAAACACAAGCATATTATTGAAAATAGACCTAGGTTTATGATTTAGCAGAAAGGAACTCAAAGTCTCTGGAGACCTCATCAGATTTGCACATGTAATGTCACAAGGACTGAAAATCCTTTTAAAAAATCCCAGTTAAGTCATTGGGTAAAGCAGCACAAATAAGATCCAAAAGCCTAAAAAAAGGAAGAGTTCAGAATCAAAATTTAAAATTATATAAAATATAAGCCAATATCAGAAATGCATCAAATATTGCAAATATCAAATGCAAAGTAGTAAATAAGTGCACCAACATAATTTTAGAATAAAAAGAATTAAGATCATGATTCAATTAAAATAATATAAAATTATTTGTGATTATTTGAAAAATTAACAATTACATATAGAAAGGAAAAAATATTGTTGTATTAAAAGCTAAATGAATGGTCATTCCTAAATGTCAGTAGAGAAATGGAAACTATACCCACTAAATATTTGTTTATGAATGTTCATGGCAGTCCATTTCTAGCAACAAGAGGATCATTAATCACACTGTGGTATATTAAAAAATGGAATAGTATTCTACAACAAAAAGTACTAAACTACTGATGCATGTAACAAGATAGGCAGGACTCAAAAATAGTGGGTTGAGCTATAGCTAGACACAATGGCTTATATCTTGTCCAGTTCTAACTTGTATACAAAGTCGGCATGATGGCATGACAAAAATCAGAGCCAGGCATGGTGATGCACTCCTGCAATCCCAGCTACTCAAGAGGCTGAAGCAAGAGGATCCCAAGTTTGAGACCAGACAGGGCAACTTAGTGAGATGTGGTTCTGAGTTTAATCATAGAAACACAGAAAAAAAAGTAACTAAAAGGAAAACTAAAATATATTAAAAAAATAAGTGATGGCTAAATCTATGGGACATAATTGGAATAGAGGACTAAGGAATTTTGGAGAGATAGAACTTCCTATAACTAAATTGTGGTGGTGTTTACATGAGTAAATGTATTTGTCAACACTCATCCAACTCTGTTTATTTCATCTAAATTATGTCCTAAAAAACCACTTAGGAGTTATTTTTTAGAAGACCTAAAGAAAGAGAATTAATGAATAATAATAGCTGAAGTATATTGAGTCCTGAGCAGCACTCTATGGAGATTAACTCTGTTCATCTCATGAGGTAGTAAGGATAATGATCACCTTCCAATGTTCCATGAGGAAATTGAAACACGTAGAAATTAAAGGTCAACTTGCACAACATTTCATAGTTAGTGAATAATTTGGGATTCTAATCTAAGAAACTGGACTCCAAGTCCATATCTGGAGATGTATCAAGTACTGAGGACTGATTGAGACTATTCCCAGAAATAACTAAATAAGAATCTGAGGTCAAACCTGAGTCAGCAGTGAAAACTACTGTCCTATGAAACTTGCAGATTTGCACTCTGGAATATTTACAGGCATGCCTTTAGTACATTTGTTTGGATTAGCTCATAACTAAATCAACTAGAAGCAGAAAAGAAGATGAATAACATTGCATTCAATTTTATATGGTAAGACTTTGGGGCAGTGAAAATCAATGTCCTATAGCTATCTCATGAATTTGGATCTCACAAATATAATTTAGAATGAAAACAGCAAATTGCAGAAGATTATGTACAGTAAGATATCATTTATATTAATTTTATAAACATTTAAACTCATCAATATATCGAATAGGTAGAATAAAACTGAAGAAAAGTGAGAACCATATATATCCAAAATTCAAAGCATTCCTTTTGTCAGGGAATGGAACAGAGAACTTCAGATTTTCTGGGATTATTCTTTTGTTTAAATTCAATAGTAGATAAAAGTGTGTTCCCTATATTATCTTTTATCTCATATATATAATTTTTGTTATTAAATATTTATGTAAATAGAGTATAACACCCATAGGTAAATAGTATTTTTTTAAAATTATTGAGCTCGTGCTATATATACATACTTTTAAAGAACAGATAACACTACAATTCACAAATTCTCCACTGAATTTTACATAGATAAAGGATGGAACTTTCACTTATTCATTATTTCTAGTTTTCAGTGAGGAACATTCAATATAATTTAAAGAATCAAATATCCCTACTCAATATACTTGGAATTCAAACTGTCATTATGTTGTTGATTCAGGACTATTTTATGAAAAGTGGAAAACATCACTGTTTAAAATTATTGTTCAACCCAGGTGATCAACTGTTAGTAACAACAGACATAGTAAGTGATACTTGCAAAATGTTTATCATGTGCCTGGCACTATTCCATGTGCTTTGTGTGTATTAGCCTTAGAGCATTATGCTGTCATATGCTTATTATTATTATCTCCACTATGTAGTGGTGTCATTAAGGGACAGAGAGTTCATCCAACTTACCCATGGTAACACCTGAGATTGGGAACAGAGCTACAATTTAAACCCAGGCCTCTGAACTCTCATTTTCTGAGTAATACCACATCACTGTCTATGAAAATAGCAGTGGAGTATAATCCCATGCTTCTGATGTGCTTGAAAGAAAGCTAACACACCAGTTATTGCTTTGGGTTATCAAAAACTGAAGAGTCCATCTGCATAAAGTGGTGAAGGCCATACAAGATAAATACATGTCCTGATCTAAGGAAGAAACAATAATGGCAGAAAAGAGACCTGGAAGTATATGATTTATGCACTTCTCCAGTGTGTATTTGCAAACATGTTGACTTGGTATAAAGTTACTGGGTCTGTGTTTTTCCCTTATCTCCAAATTCTGTTGACACTATTCTTTTAATATTACTAAAAGATTATCATCTGAGTCAATATTCTTTCTTTCATCTTTGCTTTGGTTTGTCTTTTGTAGATATTTTTCCTTTGTGGTTGTCTTACAAAATCTTTGCAAGATATGTGCAAGTATAATATTCTTTACATTAACTTTGAAAATAATGAGTATAAATTTGCATATCCATGCCTATTTACAACTCAGAGTGATTTATTTTTCTACTGCTTTGTAATTATTTAATTTCTCATTGCTCTGATTATAACCTCAGGAAAATATATTATTCTTAAATTTAATCCTGTTTTGCTTTTATATCTCCTTACTCTCCTTTTTTTTTCATTTCTGTGTTCTTGGTCAATTTTTCAAGTTCATCTTATGCATTACTGATTTGGTTTTCTGAGATAACTTTCTTCATTGCCTCTACTGAAAATTTTATTTCTGATACAACTTTTTGGGCTCACCTTATAAACCCTCATTATCTTATCATGTTTCTGGTTTTTATTTTAATCTCAGTGATTCCCTTTCTATAATTTTTGAACATAATTTAAAGGAGTCATATATCATGATATCATTTTGAGAGTACCCAACATTTGGCAGAATGTAGTCTTAGAATAAGTAAATTGTAAAAAAATCTCCTTTTTCTTTGAAGGTTTAGGAAAATAGAATTTTTTTTGCTTTGTCATGTTCACATAGACTCCTTTTCTTTTTGAGGGCATTGGGGCATACTAGGGTGAGAATACTCTAAAAGAGGAGCGCCTTCAGTTCCTGTTCATCTGAGTCAATCTATAATTTATTTGGCAAGTGGATTTGAATAGTTATTGGTGAAATCACCAGTCTGATAGGTTTTTAGTGAATTTAATATGTTTTTCACCTCCTATACTCTAGGCATAATAAATACATGGGAAAACAAAAAACAATATTCATGGCTAACTATCATATTCTAACTCTTGACTATTGGTATGTTATTTTGGAAACCACATCTCTTAGAATGGATGTGCAATATTGGGGACTCTGTACCCTCCCAGTCAATTCAAAAGGCATTAAAAAGAGATATTGCTGTTGCATAAAAAAGGATGTCATACTGCATCCTTCGAAGACTAGCTCCCAATAAATAGTATTGTTTGAATTCAGGAAGAAGAAAACAGGAAGAGAATAGAATTTCTCCATACTTTAAGGCAGATAGACTCATTTTATGTTTACAAATTACAACTTTAAATCCAATTCTGTCATTCTTGGGAGTGGCTGGACATTTTGTCAGGTTCTGACACTGTATTGATTAATATTTAAGTTGTAAATTTTCATCTCTATGAGCATTTGTATACACTTCAGTGTAAAATTTGGACATATTTGATTAATGCTATTACTCAAATAGCATTGACTTCCAACTAGGCTGATTGTTGTGGGATAACTCAGGATTCTCCACACCACCCCATGTTAGTATTTTTCAACTGAATGGTGGGTTGTTGTCACAACCACAGCTTAGTTGTGCCAGGGCAGTGGGACAGGTTCACAAAAAGCCAATCAAAGTGCCCAGAGACATCATAAAAATATGTGATTTGTTGGGGATAGTTTACAAGAGATAAGACAGCAATGCTCTAGGAAAAGTTCAGTGGTGATAAGCTGAACAGATTGCACATCCATCCTCATGGCTCTTTGCCATGCAGTGCCTGCTCTCCTTCACTGCTTATGTCCTATGGGAGCCAGCTGGATGTGTGATACATATTCTTTCCATAGTGCCATTTCTATATCAGTCCCTAGGAAGAGGGGTTTTTAGGTTATGCTGCATAAGCAGTGACATCATCAGTAATAGCTTGCTTGTATGACCAGCATTCCAACTAACAACTTTCTTGGCATATACACAAGAAAGTAGCTTCACACGGAAAGCATTAACTTGCCTTAGTTTCCACTGTGCCGAAGAGAAGGCCACCATTCTTCAAGGTAGTATGTGTCTGGACATTCTGGCCCAGGTTTAATCTCATTGTTCCTTTAACTTGGCTGGGTGTTGTTGCAACAGAGAGAGGGCATGGAGTTCTATCATACCTACCTTTTTTCTTTAAATATAATTCAGTTACAGATGCCTATCCTTTCAAATCTGCTAATAATTGAAATAAAAGAGAGCAGTGCTGTATTCATTGTTGTCTTAGGCTGTCATAGAATTAAGATTAGAATACTATTGATCAGGATATTTTTAATTACATAATTTTTAAAAGGTACATTAAAGAATCATTCCATTTTTGTTTACAGTGAATTCACTTTCAAAGTAAATCTTAAAATTGTCATATATTGAAATATTTTTTTTGAGGGGACATTTTAAAGTACTGCAATTTTCATACCTGGACTTTTCATGAATGTAAATTCATATAATTGAATTAAGTAATTACATATGCCTGTGTTCCCCTTAAAATAAGATTGCTGGGAATAGTTAGTTGATCTCATTTTGTCATTATTGAATGGAACTCACCTCAATGAACATTTTCTGTAGGAATCTTGTACAAGCATAGCAGTGTTTCATTCTGGTAAGAATGGGAAAAGGGTTAAGTAGAATTTAGCTCTGTCACTACTCAGCATGGAAAGGAAACTTAAGGTCCCAAGGAACAGCCAAGACAGCTGTCAACAAAGCCACAAGTTTGCCCAGGATTGCTCGTCACCTAAACCATAACAATATGTTAAGAACAGTTATCCCATGATCCCATCTGTGTTAGTCAGACTTCCTTTGTTGTGTCCAAAATACTGAAAAGAACAACTTACATGAGAAAAAGTTACTTTGACTCATGGTTTCAGAGGTTCAGTGTGTTGTGGGTGGACTCCATTGCTCTGGGCCAGACACAGGAAGAACATCATGGCAGAAGGGCATGATGAAGGAAGCTGCTCACCTCATGGTAGCCAGGAAAAGATAAAGGGGAAGAGGTTGCAAAAGATGCACGCTTCCAGGGCACACTCGCCTTGACCCATCTCCTCTAGCCAAGTCCCACCTGTGTACAGTTACCACCTAGTCAGTGCATTCAAACTAAGATGGACTGATTCAGTTACAGTTCTCATAATCCAATTATTACACTCTGAAATTCCTATATAAACACAGGAGTTCTAGGGGGACACGTCATATCCAAATCATAGCACCATCACACATCTCACCTTCACATGGTTTTCCATTCTCTTTCATGAAAAAATCTATGGAACATTTCCTATTTCCCAAACTTAACTGAGATAAATAACAAGACTCCAATATAATAACCAGTTGTGTGCTTGTGTGTAGTAAGCCAGGGTCACAGAATCATAGAATCAGGTCTTAGGTTAACAAGCTGAAGTGGAGAAGAGGCATACAACATCTCAGACCAAGATAGACTACTCTAACTTAGATAAGAACATTAATGAAATGTGTAGTCACAGTGGAGACATTGCTGAGATAGCAAAGGATACATCTACTCTCACAATCTTGAAAGAGAACTGCATGCTGTGATTTGAGCAGGACTTTTATTTTCCTTTTAATTTGGTAATAGGGATCAAACCCATCAACTTGCACTTGATAAACACACAGTCTGCCTCTGAGTTACACCCACAGCCCCTGAGCAGGGCTTTTAAACTGCTGTGAGGTCTTCAGCTTCTTACCTTTACTGTTTTGCTTCTTACAAAACAAAATGTGGTGGTTTTGTTTTGTTTTGTTTTGTTTAGCCTTTTGTAAAACTTAGCTTGCTAAAGTTATTACTGCTTAAGTTTGTCCTTATGAGAGAGTAAAGTATCCTTCCTGTAAAGTTAAGATGTTCTTCTTAACACACTCAGACTAAAACAAAACAAAACAAAAAACTGGATGACTTTGAGGAGTTATACATTTCATCTGAATCTAAGGTAATGTCAACTAATTAAAGGGTTAGCTTTCATAATAAATTCCAAGCTTGACAGTAAAAGACGATTCCATTTCAACTCACCAGCCTATTTCAGATTTTACCAGGGATCAATATTGAGCCAAAAACCTTCTAGAATGACAACAAAAACTCACTAAAAGCAAAGCATAAGGGAGAAAGCTTAAATTGAGCATTTCTATAAAAGGAAGATAAATTTTCTGTTCTCATACTATAGGAAAAAGTCTGGGAATGTGCTGGAAAGGAAAACACTATGATTGCTCCATGAAGTCCTGATTTTGGACATCAGAAAATATTTCAGAATTTATGTTTAAAATCTTTACAACCAATTTTCTTTGGATAATTCCAAATACAAATTATAAAGTGTGTGCTGTAATACTATGAATAAGTTCATTCTATATAATTGAATATTCTTTGTTAAAAATTTTTAAAAATGTACCATCTAAGGTGTCAAAAGTTAACACTTACCCAAATTTGGACTTGAATTGATTTCTGCTCCAGTTTTTACCCACAGGAGTTTATCTTTAGGACTGAGCCAAGGTTATTGAATGTAATCAACTGACTGCCAGCCAACATTCTAGGAATTAGAAATAAAACAATGAACAACACAGAAAGTATCCTGCTCACATAAATTTTACATCTTAGGGAAAGAAGAATAGTTCTGAAAACCTCGGTGGCCTATATGAAGAAATAGAAGCAGAGCAATATAGTGGAAAGTGACTGAAGAGAGTCAGGGAAGGCCTCCCTGTGTGTCCAGAGCTATACCTTACCTGAACAAGACAGAGTAAGCCATATAAAGGCCTGGGAAAACACTGTGCAGACACAAATGCAAAGGATGTAAGTCAGAAAGCAGTTTAGTATTTTAGGGCCCAGGAACATATACTGCTGAAACCCAGTGAGAAGAGTGGACCTAGGATCTGAAGAGGTCAGAGGTGGGCAGGTTTGTACCACACTGTGTAGAGCCTCTATGTCAGTGTGCTGGGACATGTCTAACAACCTGCCTATCAGGTTTGTCACACTTGCCAATTTTGATTTTTATAGTGTGAATGCCCAGCAACCTCTTGGATAATTTCTAGATATCAATAGTTTCAAAGCTTAAAAATTTCCAGAAAATTTTGAAGTATTGCAAGCCGTTCTAGATTACTAAGGATATTCAACTAAATTTGTTTAGGAAAAATTCAAAAATGTTTCCCTTCATATTTTACCCCTTTGATTCAATTGAATATGGTGGTGGGGAATACCCAGCCTACTTTTCATGATATAAAAATAGTTCTGAACAATTACATCTTCTGCCCCATCCGGAAGAGAAGGAGTGACTTATCTGGGAACAGGAACAAGGCATGGAACATGGTAGCAGTCTTATAAGCTCTCTTTTTGAGATCTGTGTGACCACAGGCAGTAAACATGCTCACCTGCTTACAAAAAGGGAAAATGTTTGGAGTTAGATTTGCCTGGTAAAGGTACTTTTGTAAGATAAGGAAAATTCAGGGAAGAGAAGTCATAAGTCCATCGTGACCTCACCACAAACACATGCTCTCCTGTTATCATTAGTTCTGAGAGTGATGCCAAGACCCCCATTTCTCTGTCTCCTGTGTGGACTTCTCAGTTCTAAATTAGTAGGCACGTTCAGTGTATGTCATTGTTTTCACTCTTAAGTCCCAACATTGTTATAAAAGTAAAACAGACATTATCAGGAGAATGATCTGAACTGGTTCATATTTCACATTAATAGAATGCTGTCTCAGAGAATGACAGACATCAGGAAGACAAGTTCTTTCTGAACAGTTGTCATTCAACACAGACTGTAGTTTGAAAGGAAACCAGCGTCAAAAACAAGGAAGGAATAGTGTTTTTGGCAAGAAACAAAGATCTACCATGGGAAAGAGCTTGGTAAATTATAGAAACTGACAGAGCCCAGCGTGATTGGATCCAATGACCCACTGGTCTTAATGCAGTAAGAATGAAGCAGGGCCTTGTCAGGGCTATGGTAGCACATTTGGCATCACTTTGCAAATTGAAAAATGTAGCTCCTCAGAGCAGATAAGTTAGGGGAAAATTCTCTCTACAAGGAGGTAAATTGGAAAAAAGTGCTCCATCTTTTCTGTTGATATAACCTTAAACCCTGGAACAGGAGCAAGTTGGCTAAAGAAATACAAAGTGCACAGTCAACCAGGTAGGAAGGAGTGGGTTTCTCCAGGTAATGAAGAAAGTAAATAAATAATTTGAGCAGGCGATTGGAACATCAGAGAACACTTGTTAAGTGCACCAAGCTGCTTCACTTTTGGCTCTTCTACTTGGGCTAGATATCAATCTTGTATGTCCCTCCATTTCCCACTTTATAGAATAGGGGTGCTAACAGGGCCGTCTTCATGGCATTGCTGCAATCATAAACGAGCAGCATATGCAAACTACTCAGAACAGGGCTGGCACAGGTGATGTACCTTATAGATATTTGCTAAGATTATTATCTGAAGTGTATATTTAAAAGATCACTTGGATGCTGCATTCAGGATAAACTTTGAGGGACAAACAGCAGAAGTGGGGAATGCCAAGTAGTGACAACCAATGAGAAATCCATCATATTGGCTAACGTAATGAGTGATATGAGATGTTCAAATAAAGTAGCTGACATCACACATGGGATTTTATGCATGAATATTTCCTATATATTTCGAAAGATGAGAAATCCTGTTGAATGTAGACACAATACCATCATTGCATATAGGAGGTTTGTGGAAGATTAACAATAATTCCCTACTGTCATCAAATATCAAGTCAATGTTCAAATATCTAAAATTGTCTAATAATTTTTACTGCTGACTCAATTGAGGATGGAAATGGAATACATACCTTCAGTTGTTTGATAGGTTTCCTCTCCTTTTATCTATGGATTGCTCTCCAGTCAACACCCCCCTTCCCTTCTCTTACTTTATTGGTTAAGGAAAGTGAAGAATGTTCTTTTAGAATTTCCTCAGTCTGAATTTTGTTATTGCATCCATGTGCTCCCATTCAACGAATGTATCCATCCTGTGTATTCTATATCAGCACTTTAAACTAAGTTCTTGATTACTTCCTGTTCAATATTTTTTTCAGTAATGTGCCACAGGATGCGTGTATTTCCATTAGAAGATACACACCTCCACACATACACAAACAAGACCTATCTCATTTTCACTGATATCATCTACTTTATTAGGTTCCTAGCAGACTCTTCAAGAAAATTGTATCCTAAGATATTAAATGTGCATACTAAATTTTCTGGAACCTTTAAATGTGGAATTTAGTTTGGATGGGATATAAATTCTCAGTTCACATTTTCTTTCTTTGTTTATATTTGTATTTTGGCATAAAATCTTGCTGTTGAAAAGTCTGATGACAATTGAATTTCTTTCTCAGTGATTTTGTCTTTGATTTTTTTTTTCCTGGCTAAAATGGTATTTCTCTACTTTTTTTTTTTTTTAAGTGTGCTTTTAAAGGTTTTTAGTTTTACTAGATTATGTCTAGGTACTACCTGCTGCAGTTGTATTTTCACAAGTGGGTTGTATCTCATTTTAATGCATGTCTTTACTCCTTTATTTCAAGAAAGTATTCTTGAGTATAGTATTTAGCATTTGTTCTATTCATTCCTTGTTTTTCCCCTTTGGGAACAGCTATCACAGGTATAAGTAATCTTCTTACCTCATCTTCTCCATCACTTTCTCTTGAAATGCTTATTGTTTTCCTTACTTTCTTTTAAAATATTTTTCTCCCTTTTGAAAATATTTTTAAAACATTTTTCTCTTTCCCTATATTATTTCTTGTACATCATTTTTCTCAGGTATTTATTTGCCCTTATGTTAGTTTAGTCTTCATCTCTGAAGTTACATTTTCATTTATTTCTAATTCCTTCCTGAATTTTGAAATTCTCTTTCCAGCCACCTCATATGTGAATAGTTATGTTTGTAATTTTTATGCAGCTTGTTCATAGTTTCCATTGTTTCCTGTTTGAGCTTGTTTTTAGTACATTAGGTCACACAGTGTCTGACAGTGTCTGTTTCATGGAATGGCTGCTGAAATGTCTTCAATGTACATGGAGTCATGATTCTGCTTCTCTCTCTGTCTCTCATGTTCTCACTGCCATGCTTTCTCTTTTAATAAAGACTAATCTTGGGATTCCTCCCTGTCCTTTTCTGATCCTGACCGATATGTGAGGTAGCTTTCTTACATTCTTAACAGGAGCCTGTGGGCCACATTATCTTGCTGGTTCAAAGCCCTAGGGCCCCTTTCCTATTATGTTCATTACCTGTTCAAAAACATGGCCTTGTCCCTTCTGCAATCGTATTTGCTGCTCCCTTTCCGACTCTTACCTTGTTCTCACTTAGTGTCCTCATTCTGTTTACTCTATTTCTGACAGTGTCTCCTCATTTTGGCAATGTGGCCCTGGAAGTTTCTTCAGCTTGTTCCTGGTCTAGAGTGTTCCAATGCTGTAATCCCTCACTCTGTATAAAAAAAATATGAGACAAAAAGTTTCTTTCTCACTTCTGTATTCAGTCTGACCCCTAATTATT
Source organism: Glaucomys volans (assembly GCA_020662805.1). Taxonomy (NCBI): domain Eukaryota; kingdom Metazoa; phylum Chordata; class Mammalia; order Rodentia; family Sciuridae; genus Glaucomys; species Glaucomys volans. The sequence goes on along the minus strand of JAJEJO010000772.1, from coordinate 144,710 downwards.
CCACAGTTTATGGGGAATCTAAACACTTTTGGGTTTTGGTGTCAGCAGAATCTCCCTCTTCTTTCTGTTGTTATACATGTGTTATTGGTAGCTCATGGGTCATCATGTCTCTATGTGGTCTATTGTGTTTCCTGTGCGAGACTCCTTGTGCAGACTTGGTAGTGACCTGATAACTGTCACAACTCTACAGTCTTTGCCAGCAATCTTTTCCAGTCATCACAACCATTCAGAAAGGTGGAAAGGAAGTTTTGTGAAACCCATTGTATATGTGGAGAAGCTGAATATTGGAGAAATTAAGAAACACACAATTGTTAAAAACAGTGGGGGACAATGGCAGGATTTGAAGCCAGGTTCACCTGATTATCAAACCCTTGTTTCCACTGTGAGAATATTGATCCTCTTAGCAATTGGAGACAGACTTGCACTTGATTTCTCAGTGTATTGGTATAGACAGATATGTGGATGGCTAAAGAGAGACGTGCAGGGGCAGAGCAGTGGTCAGCGGGTCATAGGTCAGGGTTGTGAATGCTGGGACTCTCCCCTTAGTCACCATGACTGAACTAAACTCCTTAGATCTCAGGGCTCCAGTACAAGTCTTCATTGTTGATCAGGAAAAACAAATATAGAAAGGAAAACCATTTCACTTCTCTTGAATTAAGTCAGACCTCTTTTGGGGAGAGTCTGCGCAAGGTCCTGAGTATATAATTGAGAAAGCTCCCTACTTCTTGTGTCTAAATCCTTTGAGTTTAGGCCCAGTGGTGTCCAGGTTTAAAGGAAACACAGACTACATTCTGAATAACTTCAGAAAAGAAATGGATGGCTGTTTGAATCCCATTTTGGACAGAAGAAGGTCACACAAACCATCCATGAGAGAACAACACATTATTTGTCCTCTGCTCCAAAAATAGTCAAAATGAAGCAGGCAATCTGAATAAAAGTGACTGGGCCATGACAGTAACAAGCATATGACAATCAAAGGTGTAAGCCCCCTCTAAGAAACTGATTCCTGATTCAAGAGAGAATCCAGCATGCACAAGCACACTGAACTGCAGTCAGAGATTCTTTCTGGAAGACAGATTAAACATAGAAAGCCCACCAAGTTACGCATGATAAGCATTCAGAGGAACTGTTCAATTTAGTTAAAAAAAAAAAAGTAACAGAACATTGTTTTCCCCACTTTAATCCATTTCCATTAATGTTAAATTAATTATTTATGCTTAATTTGTTAGAGGTTCAGTGTTTAATTTTAAAAACCCAATGCATTAGTAGCACTTTAATAAATAATATCTAGTAACTATTAAAGATCACTCAAAATGTACAAGCGATTTAATTTTATAGCACAACTCTTCTGTGATCTCATAAACTGAAAAAAATATTGCCTGTAAAAAAATCTTCAAAACTCTAACACATATTCTGTGACCTTGGTTCTTTTTGCACTGCTAGGGTTCAAAGTACACAGGTAGCCTTTTAAAATCTAGAATCTAACTTTGCAGGTCAGGTGCAGTGGGGCAAACCCTGTAATCCCAGCAGCTCCGGAGGCTGAGGCAGGAAGATTGCAAGTTCAAAGACAGGCTCAGCAAAAGTGAGACCCTGTCTCTAAATAAAACACAAAATATTCAACTGATAAAAACAGATACTACAAAAACAGGGCTGGAGATGTGACTCAGTGGTCAAGTGCCCCTGAGCTGAATCCCTGGTGCCCCCTCTCCACACACAAAAAAAGAATCTAATTTTGCAATGAAAGAATATCTGGAGGAAGGGCAGTCCAGTTCTCCAAAGTAAAAATAATACTCTGCCTGCACATAAACACCTTGGGTAAGGGGACTAAGCAACTGTACAGGATACTTATGAATCACTTACATGGTATCACCAACTAATAAACACTACAATTTCCACTGTTATATCTAATTAATATCTTCCCATATTTCTCCAAAGGATCAGCTGTGAAATAGGCTTGACTTACTTCAGACCTGGCAGTGAGAAAGAAATGCATACAAAATTAGTAGAAGCTTCTGATGAAAATTAAACTTTTAAATATGTAAGAATTAGAAGATGGACAGGTATGCATGTTATTATTTTATCAGTAAGTTTTATCAGGATGTAAAATTATTCACAGAAAACTTAAAATTCAGAATGAGTAGGTGAATTGGTTTCCCACCCAGTCACAGCAGGCTTCATCCTACCTGTAGTCCCGTCAACCTAGTCAGCCCAGTTTCCCAGTGTCATCCCAGTTTCTCCATATTCAGCTCACAAAAAATGCCTCTGTCCCTGCTTCTTCCCTTTTCATTCCTTTCTCTATCATATTCTTTCCCCACCCTAGTTTGTGCATAAATTGTACTTCCCCCCAGAACTCAGTCCAAATATAACCCTTTTGAAGCAAAATTAGTCCCCTTTGCTTGTACACTGCTGCCTCAGAGCAACTTGAAGAAACCTACTTGAGAACAATTGGCAATCTGCACTGTCCTTATTTACATATCCATCTCCCCCACTAAATCATGAGTTCTTCTTCCTTGTAGCTTGTCCTTATCGTGCTGTATTCCTGGAGCCCACTGTCATTGCCGGCACAGGGATAATATTTGCTTCTATTTGCCATCCTTTTATCTCAGTCATGTGAAAGCATTCTTAGGTGAGGGAGTTTCATTTCAGCATGCTGTTAGACAACTATACTTGAGTTAGATTAGATGGCTCAAGAAAGCATGATCCTTCTACTCATCTTTCCTGTCCAACTTGTCTTTTTACCTTTCAGCAAGCAGCCTTGCACTCCATAAATTTCTGGAGATTATGTTTACCCTTGTCCTTTCTTCTACCCAGCAAGTAATCTTTCAGCAAGTTCAAAGTCATTGCTCCCTACCTTATGCAAGTCCTTGCCACTGCCATCTTTCTCCTGGAATATCACCAAAGCTTCTGACCAGACCCCTTTTCCATCTTTTATCTCCTACAAGTCAGTGCTCTTCAAGCAACTGAGGAGCTTTAAAAAAATATGTGAATAGATCTGATCATCCTCTTTCTTAAAATCATATCACTTACCATAAAAATTCACCTACTTAGCAAGAACTACAAGTTGTGTTGTCAAATTCAGTAAATAAAAAGGCCTTACATCTAGCCAAATTTGAATTCTAGATAAATAAGGGCTTTTTTCTTAGTTGTGTGTTCTGTGCAAGGTTCAAGACATTCTTATATAAAAATAAATTATCTGAAATTCACATTGAACTAATCATCCTGTATTTGATCTGGGAATCCTACTTGTAAGACTCAGTAAAATCTGGTCTCTGGCTTTCTAATTTTTTTCAGTATTTTCTCCCTCTTATTCACTAAGCACAATTCACACTAACATTCTGACAGCATAGGCTATGCTAAGTCCTTTCCCTTCATGCACAGGATATTTTGACCCCCTCTGCCTATAACTTTTTCTTCTGTTCTTTGGATGTTTGACTTCTGATCAATCACATATCAAAGAGCCCTTTATAGCACCTAATAAGATTAAAAACACTGCTCAACTTATTTTGTTGTGAACAAACAGAATGTGATTCTTATCACAGTTCACTAATTGTTTTCCTTTGGTCATTGATTGTTAGTTGTTCATATTTTTATTGTTTTTCCTATCATAACCTGCTTTTGTAAAGGTAAGGGACATATCTATCTCCTATTGTGAGTGCTCCAGAGTATCTCTTGAGTTAATGAAGAAGAGAAAGAGAGGAATTGATAACAACTTTGGGATTGGTGTTCAGAATCAGATTTGAACAAAGCTTAGAGTGAAAATGTTTAGTCTCACTGCTTTTCTTTGGAATCCTAGTTCTCACAGTTTGTAACTATGAACCAGCTACTCAAATTTTAATAGCACTACTTCTTCATTATTGAACTGGGAATGACATAAGTACCTGCTCTATCAGAGTACTGTGAATCAGAAAATAATACTCATGTTGCCACGCAGAAAATTTCCAAAGTCATTAGATATCACTGTCACTATTGTTGCAGTGTCATAAGCAACCCAATCTACTGCTGAGTCTTTTAGATACTATCTAGATGCATGACACATACAGTGTAGTTTCCTTTTGAGAAGGATGATGACAATAAAATGTTAAATGAGTAGTTTGAGAATGAGGTGGGTATGAAGGAGCTTTACAAACATTTCTCTCTCTAAGCTGCTGTGTAGACAAGAATTCAAGAAAACAAATAAAAGGGAAAATTGCCTGGTGCCTGAACTTCTTTGAGCCTTCTAGATTATTTTATTTTCCATCTGATCTACTATTATCCCTTAATCCATTTGTAGATTGAAGATGATAAAGCTGGGGGAAAACAACAACAACAACAACAGAAACAAGCAAATAAAAAATCACTATGACTTTAGTGTATGGATGGTTAAATATTCTAGGGCCATCACAATCTGCACAACTGAATTCCACCACCTCATGGAAAGGCCATCAGGACAGCCTTTCTGATGCAGAGAATCTGAAGGTTAGCAATATCTGTCAAATCCCTGAACTGTTCTTGAATAAAATTTAAAAGACATATCCCATTTTAAGTAATCCAAAGGAACTTTGAATTCATTCTGCTTTCTCGACTTTGTTTAAATTGGTTAAACTCTAGAATCCAGCTACTTTTGTGTAATAACAGAGTTAAATAGGTTGCTTTTGAGATACACAGTTATTGATTTTAAAAGCAATCAAATTGAAGAAGAGTACACTAAAATAAGAATAAAAAAAAAGAAAGAAAATATATCATCATATGAGGGTAATTGTTGGAAAAAAATTTAGACTTTGAAAATCAATCTTTTCTTCCCAGAATGGGGAGAGAAGAAAAGCTTTTAAACCACTCCAAACTATTTTTGTTCTTTCAAACCAAAATATAAAGAGGCTTATTCATTTCCAATTGGATTAAAAATAATGTTTCAGGGATGAGAAACAATATATCAACTTTCTGTTCAAAATACATGTTTTTGCCATTAGATGTAATGTCATAAATATGATGCCATTGTAACTGAAGTTAAACTTTAAATACTCTGCCAAATGCATGTTTTTCAATCATGCAAATAGTGTCCTTTTAAAATGTATTTATAACTTACTCCAAAAAATTGTTCTAAAGGATTCTTTCATTCTTTTTTAGATTTGCTGTTTGTATAATCAGCCTCATCTTAGGAGTATTATTGAGCTAAACTTAAACATGGTTTTCTTTTATTTTTATTTTTTAAAAAGATTTGGTACTATGGATTGAACCCTGAGATGCTTAACCACTGAACCACATCCCCAGCCCTTTTAACTTATTTATTTTTTGCAATTTTGAGACAGGCCCTCACTGACTTGCTGAGGCTGACTATGAACTTGCGATCCTCCTGCCTCAGCCTCCTAAATCACTGGGATTGCAGGCATGTGCCACAACGTCCAGCATAAATGTAGCTTTCATATAAGTAACTACAGCCTACTGTGCTGAGAATTCCAAAGTCTGATATTTGACAAACAAATTTACCTAGAAGAAAAATGGAACAATGTCAAAGGGAAATTTCTGAACTAGTCAAGCACTATATAGTTGTTTCCATATTTTCTTAACAACCAGACATTTAAATGCAATCATACAATAGAAGGAGAAACATAGAACAGAGTGAACTTCAAAGAAGCTGTTAACAATAAGCCAGGCACTGTGGTGAACTCCTGTAATACCAGCATTTCGGGAGTCTGAGACAAGAGGCTCTCAAGTTCAAAACCAGCCTCAGTCACAGCAAGGCACTAAGCAACTCAGTGAGACCCTGTCTCTAAATAAAGTATAAAATAGGTCTGGGGATGTGGCTCAGTGGTGAGTGCCCCCGAGTTCAATCCCTGGTACTGCTCCCCCCCCAGAAAAAGAAGCTATTAACAAGAAACTCAGAAAACTTGTTTATTATTAGCTGAATATTTGAGGATATAATACTTCCCAAATAGTGCTTTCAAATTGTACCCCTAATATCTATGGTAGGTAGTCATAACTGTCTCTTAAGGCTTTTAGTGAAGACAATCCAGTTATATAATACCAGTGATCATGTGACCTAAATTTTTTTTCAATGTTATAGGTTTATAATAAAATCATAGATATCACAACTGGCACAATAATAAGAACTCATACATGGTACATCCATCTATCCATTCTTTGTCCATAAATAAAGTACCATTTTTAAGGCCACTCACTATTTGTCAATCCTAAAAAAATCTGGGAACTACCAGAATATAATTAGAAAATGCTGAACTACATCTGTAAGCTTGCAGGTGTATTCACATGCATCCACTATGCATTACATTAAGCAGCACAGAAAAATGTTTCAATTTGCAATCATGCACATTCTCTAGTGGCCTGTCATTAAATCCAATGATTTCTTTTACATTTGTGAAGAGTTCATAGTTTAAGTTACTTCAGTGACCTAAAAATACATTCTAGTGAGTTAAATTAATTGGCCTTCCAATCATACCTAACACATAAAAATGGAATAAACTAAGCACCCCATAGTATCCCATCAACATATAAGTATCTTTATCCATATAATAGAGCAAAATAAGATGGATCATACGATGCCTTCTCACACAAGTATGAATTGCATTCCTCTTCACAAGACTATGTAGAAAGTTTTATCACAAATTCATGTAAAACAATTGTTCGGGTTTGGATGTCTTTCCCCAAAAGCTCATGTTTGAGACAATGCAAGAAGGTGCAGAAGAGAAATGATTGAGCTACAGTCTTAAGCTAATCAGTGAATGAATCCATGATGGAATTAACTGAGTGGTAACTGGAGGCAGGTGGAGTGTGGCTAGGGGAAGTGTTTCATTGGGGGTGTGGCCATGGGTATATATTTTGTATCTGGAGAGTGAGTTTTACTCTCTGCCTGCTGATCATCATGTGAGCTGCTTCCCTCTGCCACACTATTCTGTCATGATGTCCTGCCTCACCTCGAACCCCATGGAATGGAGCCTGCTGTCTATGGATGGAGACCTCTGAAACAGTGAGCCCCTAAATAAACTTTTCCTCCTCTACAGTTGTGGCTTGGTTCCTTTAGTCATAGGAGAGGAAAAGTTGATTAAAACAAAAATTAACACTGAACTCAAGTGTTCCTGGATTCACATACAGATTCCTCCATGAATTAGCATTGGATTTGGTGTCTCTGTGCTTCAATTAAGTTGTGTATAAAATGAAGACAGCAACTTGCCTCATGGCATATTTTGATGCATAAATTGCTGGTATTTGGAACATGCTGAACACATGTTCATTTCCTTTTAAAATAAAGCAAGGGTGTCAACCTTTGTGGAATGAGGAGCCAGGTCTGATTCCTTTAAAGGACATTGAGAGCCAAGGCAAGCTTGATTTTATATTCAGTGTTGCTCCAATCAACATTCCAGGCACTGGCAGGACAAGCAACTACAGTATCCTTCTCAATTACAGTGCTCCAGGAGCTGCAAACTAAACAACAAAAAGCAGAGTCTGAACGGAGACAAAATAGATATTTAAGTTGGTTTAATAGGCCCTTCCTTAAGAACATGAAACCTTGTGAACTCTGTGAATGAATGATTCACCCTACAGACACAAAGGTAGCTGTAAATTTCCTTCAGTCCTTAATTTTGAAAATCATGATCCACTTCTCCTGGGCAGCTTTCTCTGACATTGCCTGGACTACCCTGATATCCCTAGAGTGACCATAAGATATGGCACTTCCTTCTTACAATTTCAATAGTTGGTTCAGTTCTTGGCTTCCACTATTAGGCTGTATTCGCACAAAAGGACTGGGATTTCCCTGTTTATTTCCTATTGTACTTAAGGCCCTGTCATTTTGCTTTTATCAGAATCAATACTCAGGCATATTTATGTGATAAATTATAAATAATGTGCTGCTTCTCAAAGTTGTTAGAAATATGGTTCTCCACATTTGGGAGAACATTTCAACTGATGTGAGTATTTTGCATATATCCACACTTATTACTTGAATTCTTTCCATCTTCCCATAAATAAATTAATCTTTGAAAAATTAATTTCCTTTCTATGGAACTTGGTATGCAATTAATGTACCTTTTTCATATGACAGTTTTGTATTGTGCTCCTGACTAAATTTAGGCCCCTCTTCTGGTCAAATCCAATTGTTTCAAATTTTTCACTATTTAGTCCATAAACATTAAAATTATAAAGGTGCAACGTGTCTCTTTTGTCAGGTGTTTTAAAGATAATTGTTGGCTCATTAAATTTCTTATTAAATGTTGATGTAATAATAGCTTCATATTTAACATTCTTCTGTTAAAGCAGATGCTATTTTTGATTTAAAATAAACAGCTAGTTAAATGATCGTGTATTAATGGTTTTGTTCTTAACAATTCTAATAAAATACAAACATTCTAAGACATCCCTGAATTGTTCAAGAATCATTCCACAGTTTTGTTTTTAATTCCATGTGTATTATGTTTTCATAGGCCCATGTTAAAAGAAGTCAGGAATTCATAACTGGTATTATAATTCAGAGTCACATTAAGAAAGCACCAAAAGTATTCCCTTTTCTGGTTAAAGAGGTCATTTGCTTAAATTTTTATTTGTTCAAATTTTAAGAATGAATAATCTATCTTAGTAGAGTTTTGTTGACCAGAGTTACAAAGGTGAGAATTCATATGCAGATGGTTTTCCCTATGAGCCCCACAGCTTTTATGGACACCTTTCCATATTCCATCTGGTTCTGAAATCCAAAAAAAGCCTTCTGTGTTTGAACACATGAATCCTGTACTGGATGCACTCCCCATTAAACCATAGGGGGCTAAACTGTCCAGTTTAAACATTAGTGTCTACCAGACTCAGGAGCACAAGACTAAAAGCCTCACCTACAAATGGTTGAGGAGTCAAATGAAGATGCCTTGTTCAGCTTTAAATAAAAAGAATATTTATAAACAGAAAAGAAAATTAAAACTGTGCATGTTTATGTTCACCATCGTTGGTAGGCCTATATGGTTTTAATAAAACATAATATCACCATTTCAACCCAATTTGTAGGGTCACCTTAACTCTGTTGGGTTATGATTATTAAGATGCCTTCTGCTAAGCAATGAGAGAGATCACTTCAGAAGCTATAAGTCTGTCTGACTCAAGGTAGAATTATGTTTAAAAATAAAATACAACTCTGAAAAAATGTCCAAGTCCCTTGAGAAAACATTCTTTGGTTATGTGTAGATAACCATAAAGATCTTATTACTAGTTATGTTAAATATAATCTAGCAATGACCCCACAAACTCCTTCTTTTGTGCTACCAGATCTGTGGTTTAGAATGTAAGAGAAATTATACAGCTGACTAAAATAGCCCAGTGAGTAGAATCTGGAACATTTCTTTATAATCAACATTTTTTGTTTTTCTAGTCATGGTATAAGCAAGGCAAAACTAAGCACTTGTTGCTTAGTAACCAATACTAGGAACTAAAGATTAATATTAGTTTACCCTTCGCTATGCCCAAATCTTTTCTGACTACCATGAAAATCATGTCTGTTTATCACTACTTTTATACAATCACCATTCCAAAAAGCCTTAGGAGACAACCTACATGTGTATGCGGAGGTCAGTTCCTAGCAATTATTAAAATTTCCACTCTGATTCCTTTGAGGCATTCAAAGAAGACCATTCACTGGGCTGTATGTTTTAACTTGAAAGCGGCAGCATCTTCCTTAATGAGGCATTAGTAAGTAAACCCTTCGGAAATTACTACCACTAGGTGCCATTGCTATCCTAGGACTCTTGGTTCTTGGCACATTCCTTTAAAAACCCTTCTGTTATTTTCTTTTATTCCTTCTTCCTCCTTTCTCTTATTGCATTATTCTCTCTTCCTTTTTATCCTATCTGATTTTGTAAGCCAACACCTATTGCCTACTCTTACCATTAACATGGCATACAGAAACACCTCCTCCCTGTAAGTCTTGGTTTATAAACTGTTTCTTCATTAGCTTTGGTAAAGTGCCTACTGGCTTTTGTTCACTGCTGAGTGTAATTATGTGGTAGTTTGCTGGCTTTTATTGAGTGCACTTAGTTAACCTTCTTTTAGTTTTATTAGGTAGTAAATTTGTTAATTTGGCACAACCTTTTGCTTATTTGGCTTGGCATCCTGGGTTAATAATTGCTTCTTTATAATCAATGGATTTACTCATTTACTAATAAATACTCCTTTACCCTTCTAATTGTAGATCTTCATCTTTATTTAAAAGCCAATTTAGGAAAAATGGCTTTCTTGCCTCTTTAAATTTGGACACTTAGTAGGAAATGGCATTTTTTTCATCTAATAAGCATCATTGAGTGCCTCGCTCATTTTTAGCATTGTGCTACAGCTATGGAGAAAACATGGTAGCCTCAGACACACTCTGTCTTCAAGGAAAATCTTAAGTTGCCATCCTCGGTTGTTTCACTAGTACTGTGCCCTGCATCTGAAGTGTTCTGGGCCCTCTATGCCACCTACCTGGTCATCCTGGCAGCTGTATCTACTCGTGTCCTATAGCCCTCAAGGTTTAATTTCATGTTTCATCCTTAATATCTGTACCCTTCACCTCAGGAAGACCAAATTAATTTTCTTTTATGAACTGTATTCCCAAATCTTTTTATATATCCTAACCACACTGAATATTTATGCATTTAGGTATAGACCCTCATAGTTATCTAGTTTACTACATACAACTTTTCCTGTGAAAAGAATATGTTTCTAATCAATTTCAACATTCCAAGGGCTTGGCTCAGAGTAGAATCATACCTCTGTAAGTCAGAATTCCAGAGGCCAGAACTCCATCTTCATAAAACCTACAGTGAAGCTTCCAGTACATTGAAGAAACACAGAAAGCATAATTGTTGGGCTTCAGAACAGTCCTTAGGGGCACATGGCCTACCTTGACTAAATGTTGCTTTAATTTTACTTATCAGCCAAAAATGACTATACCAGGAGGTAATAGAGACCTAGACCTACCACCATCAGGTAATGTGACCTATGGTGGATGAATCTGTCCAAGTATTAAGCTCCTTATTAATAACACAGAAGAGGGATGTAACTTATACTTGTTTTGGGGACCTTGAAGTGAGAGGACCCTATAATTCTATCACATGAGCCTGGGAAACTATACAAACAATTATGTAAGATATAACAAATCCTAAGGGGAAAAATACTAGGAAAAGATTTCATGATGAAGGAAATATGTATTAGATAAATTTAGAAGGGAAAGAATCTGGAACACTTGAGTCAAAAAGTCAATTATAGTTAATATAAAATTATTTAGATGATCCAAAGTGACAGACTATGAGCATAAACGGCACATGCAACATGAACAGGGAGAAGTCATTAGCCTTCCTCAAGCAGCAGGTCCCCGAGCGTAATAACACTAACATATGTGAGCCTGAGATGAGTGGTTACATCAACTGTTATTCCTAGAGCATTCCTAGAGAGACATTGCCAGGTGTGTTGACTTCAAAGTAACCCGATACTGCATTTCATCAGACTGAGTAGGAGAAAGTCAGTTCATGGTGAGGCTACAGAGTCTGATCAGCTTTACCACCATGAGGTTTTCTGGGAAGGAAAAAAATAAACACCACAGGCAGAGTACTTATAAAAGTTGTTCTAATATAAAATTACACTTGATGGGAAAAGTATTGAAAAGTGAGTCATAATTCTGAAGAAAATAACAAGCCTCTTCAAGATGAACTGAGAAACCAAAGCTCCCACTAGGAATTATAGTAACTTGGGCAAATATATAAATCGGTATTCTCATTTGGGGATGCCAGAAATCTAAATTTAGAGGCCAGCATCTGGGTGAATCTAGACTAATACTCTGGAACAACCACCAGGTTCCCAATTCTGTTTCACACTAGATGTTATGAAAAATGATGAACTTTTGTCTCCGCAGCTCAGGCTAGTCTCCATAAAATGATTGCATGGGAAGTTAAATATCTGAAGGGACTTTTCTTTCCGGGAACCTACAAACATCAGTGACCAAGGTGGTGGGAGCAGTTCTGAAGACAGTCCCAGAGGTCTCTGGGAAATTAAGTCAACAAGCAGCTAATTGTTCAGTCCATGATCCAATTAGGGACCTGAAAAACTGCAATTCACTTTCTGGAGCCATTAAAAGAAGCAAGGGGCACAGACATTTATTATCATAAAAAGATAATTGAACGTTCAGTACAACTGCAAATAGAGAAAATGAGTTTTCAATAGTCCACAAACATATTTAGCACTTCCTTTGTTCTCAGCAAAGTAGTGAATGAATCCATAGCAGAGCTTTGACCACCGACTAGTTGAAGATCATATAGGGATTAAAATAACTCCTTAGTAGGAGGAGACTGCATGAAAGAGTGCATGCCATATGTATAGAGTTTTTCTACTATAAAATATTTCTCAAATTCTGTTATTCTCCAAATCATCTGAGAGCTTTCTTAAAAACACAGATTTCCTGGTCATACCCCAGAATCATTGATCAAGAAACACTGAGATGAAGACCCAAAGGCTACATTTTTAAATGCGTGGCAGGACTTCAAGGCAGTCAGCTCAACACCACCTCTGCACCAGAACTCTGTTGGCTACTGCTGGCCCATGATATGAAATGTAAAGAAAAACAGTAGATTGAAATAGTCTTCATTTTATTTCTCATTTAGATGTGTGTCAAAACCAGCTTAGTCTTACATAAAGCAAAATAAGAAATTCCTAATATGCCTCAAAAATAAAATTTTGCTGTCCATTTGTCAAAGAAGATATCAAATTCTCTTTTAGAGAAAATTAAAACTTAAGATGCCATGCATGCAAACAAAACAATAGAGTGATTGCAGTAAAAAGTCAAATATAGTCTCAAGATTAATAAAATAAATCATGAGAAAAGGAGAAAAGCACAACTATGAAAAGTAAAATGAAAACAAAGAACACCTTACTGAGAGTTTCCTTCTGAGCCTTGCATTTGGTCCTTTTGTAATTACCTGTGTTAGGGTAGAAGAACAAGAGACTGCCTAAGAAAACCGTATTCCATGCATTATTTACATAAATAATAGTCTTTGTCTTCCATGTACTATGCTCTGTGCTGGGTACTGGGCACAGACCAGTGATTTCACCTAGAAGCAGTCTTGCCTCTCATGGGACATTTGGCAATATCTGGAGACAGTTTGCTTTCAATAACTTTGGGGCTGGGCTGGGAGGCCACTGGCATCTCATGAGTTAGGTCACAGACCCTGCTTCACATCCCACTATGCATGAGATAGCCTGCAGAACAAAGACTTATATGACCCAAATGTCAGTACTGCTGAGGTTGAGAAGTCCTGGAATAGACTAATACCAAGCAGATAGACTCTGTGCCCCTATGGAATCTATTAAGACAGATCATAAAAAAACATACAAATATATAGTTACAAAGTATTTTCAAAAATGTTTTGAAGAAAAGCCAGGGATTAGTAGAACAGAGAGGTAACATTGGAACTTGTTCATCTGATAAAATAGAGCAAGGTTCAACATTGACAGGGACCCACATTTTTGTTGTATCAATAAAACCCCTTTAATCACCCACTAAATGTAATTGCCTGTAATATAAAGATCTTTCCTTCTCATTCTTTTAAAATTCCCTTTTTTTTTAAATAAATCTATGTGAAAGTGGCATACCCAGAATGTCCTTGAACTTTATATCAATTCCATCTATGCCAACCACTCCTCTGTCTTTGCCCATTCCAATTGCTATAACAATCTGGACACCGTGTGCACACCTGAAATCCCAGTGGTTTGGGAGGTTGAGGCAGGAGAATTGAGAGTTCAAAGTCAGCCTCAGAAATGGCAAGGTGACAAACAACTCAGTGAGACCCTGCCCTTAAATAAAACACAAATAGGGCTGGGGATGTGGCTCAATGATCAAGTGCCCCTTAGTTCAATCCCTGGTACCACCCCAAAAAAATAAAAAACAAAACAAAACAAAAAACTATAGGCTGTGTAGTATATAACCAAAATAAGTTTATTTCTCACAGTTCTAGAGACTGGAAAATCCGTAATCAGAAGAGTCATTGTCTAGTAAGGGCCTGATTCTTGGTGCATAAAAGATGACTAATAGCTGAGTCTTGGATCTCTTTTATAAGACCATTAATGCCATTCTGGAGAGCCCCTCCCTCATGACCTAATCACTTCCCAAAGACCTAATCACTTCCCAAAGATCATACCTTCTAATACCATCACTTTTGAGGTTAATTTCCAACATTTCAATTTGGGGAGGTCACAAATATTCAGACTTGATTTGCTGCCCATGTCTCTCTGCAGTATAAGAGGAACATTAGCCACTTACCTGGACTTTTCAGTGTAAAGGTCATGACTGGGAGGTTGAGAGGACATTCAGGTGAAATATGGGATCCTATATAGACACTAGCAGAAACAGCAGTTAGTTATAGGGTAGACTGCTGCTCAAATAAGGCTCTTCACACCTTTAGAGGACCTATCAACAACCTCTCACAGGTTTTCTGGTTGGGGTCCCACATTTTCCTTACAGGGGCTGCTTCTCTACTGTGGGTGGTAATTTCTTAACTCCAGAAAAAGTGTGCCTAAGCAACCAGAGCAAATGGAGCTCCACACTGGGCATTGACTGGCATTTTTGGAAAAAATCACTTTATTTCCACTGTTATTGTTGACAATATAGGAACCTAGATTTGTTCACAATTGTCTTACTACAAAGATGGGAGTGCTTTCTTGAAAATAGTATCAGACCAGAGGAAAAGTGGAAACTATACTAATGATATTATTCACATCCCTGGATCCAGCAATGCCTGATGCCAGCTAATCTGGTAAATGTGTCAAATTATCTAAGTAGAATTGAGCACATGTGTGCCTGAGCTGGACCCTAGTTGGGGTTTATTTACCTGTGTAAATAAAGCATACTGCTGTCATTAAGAATTTTGCATCTCTCAGAAAAAATAATGACTACTTGTGAGCATCTGCCATGTTTTAGTCACTATGCCCAGATATTGCATAAGTTCAGAAAAGAAAAGATCTAAATGGTGGAATGAGACAGACATCATTACCCTATGTACATGTATGATTACACAAATGGTATGAATCTACATTGTGCACAACCATAGAAATGAAAAGTTGTACCCCTTTTGTGTACAATGAATCAAAATGCAGTCTGTAAAAAAGTAAAAATAAAAAAAAGATCTAAGTTATCTTCAAATTTTTAGGCCCTATCCTTTGTTACCTCCCCCAGGTCACAGAATAAGTGATAGTCCAGAATTTAAACTCAATTATTTCTGATTCTAAAACTCCTGTGCTATGCCGAATAGTTTGCTGCCTCCTTCCAATTATTAAAAAAAGAACATAACTTCATTATACTTATGAGATGAAAAGAAATTTCTATTAGTATATAGAAGAAGGAAAACTATAACACTGATGTGAAGTATTGCATGGTTCAAGTTTTGAAGGTTTATTGATTTGAAAGGGAGGAAAAATGGAAGCAGGTCTTGAGGAATTCTAGCTGGTGTGACTGGCCCTTTGGTACAGGTGCTATTCTAAGGGATTTTCTGTCTTAACACACTTATCCTCACAGTAACCCTATCAAGTAGTTGCTCTTGGTAGCCCCATATTTAAAGATAGCATGGGGCATGGAGAGCCTAAGTCATTTACTCATAGACAGCCTTTTGCAGGGCCAGGATCTAAGCACAGGAAGTCCAGCTCCAGAGCTGACACCCTTAACTACTGTCCTGTATCACCTTCCATATGAATGTGCACTCGAGCCAGTAAGTGAGAGGGCCATCACAACATGACCAGAAATACGTGATTACCATGACTTAGAGACCCATTCAATATTTGTTTATACACAAGTCAAATTCATGTTTAAATTGCTCCCAGATGGCATATAGAAATTTTTGTTGCAAAATACATCCTCGAAATTTCTAATTCTCCACACACTACAGAATAGCCAGACACTTGCTGATAGAACAATGAGTATTGTAAAAGTAAATATGCCATAGCTAACATGTATAGCTTAAATAATGAACTATAGATTACTCTGTGACAACTCACTTACTGGCACACAGCTCAACTCAATGCATTCATTCAGTAAATATTTTGTTACTCCCCTATGAGCATAGAGACTAGAAAACTAGCTACGGTTCTGCCAAATGAAAACATAACAAGGGATTATCTATGTATACGCAGGCATGTACATACAAACATGTATATGTACATTATAAAACTATAAATAGATACAGGTGTAATTTTCATTACCTTTTACATTCAGTGGACTACATTTGTAAAAGGAGAAAGTAAGTCTCAATGACTTGAATTGAATCAGCTTTTTCCTCAAAATATGAAGAAATTGCTATATTCTATAGGAAAGACCTAGAATATCAAATAGAAATTACTACAAATAACACATTGAATCAAGTCTGATATTTCTATTTATCAAAGCTTCAATAAATAAATATAAATAAATAAAATTGCATGAAACAATATATGTGCATTGCATGAAATTTAGTAAGAGATTGTTGGGTGCCATTAATAAGTAATTGGGCAAGTAACTCAAGGCAAAAGTGTTTCATAAAATACTTACTAATTCTCCAAGAAATGTAAGCATCAATTATAAACTGTGTGTTCACCTTAATGCAGCAATTCTACTTTTAGGACTCACATATAGGAAGTTATCCAAGCACTAGAGGTATTTAAGCATGTTTGTTACACATACATGCAGTGTCACAGTACTGTTTTAATAGAGACAAGATGAAGTAATTTAAATATCTACCAATTTGTTGCTGGCTAAGTAAACTATGCAAAAAAGGATGAAATACTATATAGTCCATAAAAATAAAGCTGCATGTCTATAGTTATTTAACTAGAAAGACACCCACAATATATTTATCAGGGCAAAGAAAATCAAGTTACAGAATAACATAAATTTTGTAAAACTATTTATATAACGATCTGTTCACAACCTATATATTTATAGATAAATAGAGCAGTAACTGGAGAAATATTATTTTCTAACATGTTACAAGTGATTCTCTTTTAATAGTAGAATTTTAAGTAATTTATTTAAGTAAAAAGTTTTAATTTTTTTATATTTGTCTTATGTTTGTTTTTACATTGAGTATGTGACTGATCTTTTATTATATTTTGGTTTAATTTGGTGCAGGGAATTGGACCCAGGGCTTCATGCATGCCAGGTTAAGTGCTTTACTACTGGGGCTACCCCAGCCCCAAGCATTTTTATTTAGTAAACATAAAGTTTACATTTTAAAGGTACACAACTTTGATATATTTTGTGTCTATCTAAAATGAAATTATATTAATTTCAATAGAGAGGGAGGAAAAAAAAGAACCATCTGTTAGGTTGCTGTTTAAAGCTGAGCACTGGCCCACAAATAATTCATAGTCTGTCTAAGTTGGACTTCACAGTCATATTTTGAGTAAAGTAAGATCATATCTATAGCTGAAATTAAACAGCTGATGGTAAGAGACGTAAATTAGTCCAGTTCACACAACTAGTGAGGAGACAAAGGAACCAGAATTAAAGCATAAATTCTCTTTTCAATATATCACATTGAAAAGATAAAGAACTAAACCAAACCTAGTCAAACGCCTGTGTTTTTTCCAGATGTAAGGTTGGTTTTTTGTTTGTTTCTGTTTACCAATATTTGAAATTAATTTCTTAAATTCTTAAGGAATTTAAATGTTTATTTTCAGTGATTATATTTTTAATATTATATCCAATAATGATAATAATTATTAACATTTATTAACTAGGTTCTTTCCAGAGAGTCAATATAGGTTAACTCATCTAATTTTTAGAAATAATTTATATAATAATATTTATTTATTTGTTTATTTATTTATTTTTATTTATTTATTTTTTTATAGGTTGTTTGTGTGTGCTGTTACCTTGTTCTTTGTTTTGTTTTTTGGGGTTTTTTTTTGTATTTTTTCTAGTTTTGTCTTTTTTTAATTTTTTTTTTGTTTTTTTTTCAGGGCTGAGGACCAAACCTGGGGCCTTGCACGTGCTAGGCAAGTGCTCTGCCACTGAGC
Source organism: Glaucomys volans (assembly GCA_020662805.1). Classification (NCBI taxonomy): domain Eukaryota; kingdom Metazoa; phylum Chordata; class Mammalia; order Rodentia; family Sciuridae; genus Glaucomys; species Glaucomys volans. Next base: position 126,728 of record JAJEJO010000772.1, on the reverse strand, counting down.
TAAATCCCCAACCCCTATAATAATATTTAGATTAGAATAATGTGGACACTTTGGCACCCATTGGTTTGGTAACTTGCCCAAGGTCACACAGCACTGAAACCAGGGTTCCACCCCACGCAGTCTGACATCCAAGCCAGGGCTCATCACCCTCTGTACACTTTGTTGAACTTGGTACGTTCTGATCCTTCCCACAGTGCCACTTTTGGGAGTTATTTATTTATCTCATTATGTAGCCTCTGTTCAAAATAATATTAAAATTTCTCTTAAGAAATAACCCTCACAATGACTGAATAAAAAATATAGTATATACAAACAATAGAGTTCTACTCAACCATAAAGAAGAATGAAATCTTGGCATTTGCTGGTAAATGGGTGGAACTGGAGAATGTCATCCTAAGTGAAACAAGACAGACTCAGAAAATGAAGGGTTGAATATTTTCTCTCATATTCGGAAGCTAGAGAGAAAATAAGGAGCAAAAAACTGAGTGGGAAATTCTATGAAAATAGAAGGGAAAACAGGAGCATAGAGGCAGAGGATCAAGGGGGAGGAGGGGGCATGGGGAGGCACAGTGCAATGAGCTTGGCCAAATTGTGGTATGTGAGCGTGTAAATATATCACAGTCAACGCCACCGTTATATATTACTATTATGCACCAATTAAAAAATACACAAATCCAAAGAAGACCAGTAGAGTAAAGGAAGGGGATCAGGGGAGGAAGGAGAAGAGGAAAAGTAGTACTGAGGAGTAAAATGGAGGTAATTAAGCTATATGCGTTTCTGAATGTGTCACAATGAACCCCACTGTTACATATAACTATAATGCAACAATAATGAAGTTAAGAAAGAGAAATAACCCTCGCAAACATTTTACTAACTTCGAAATATCTCCTGGTTATGTAAAACACTTTTTCTAAGACTGGGGATTTGGGTGTTTCTCCCACCTTGTTCTCTTTTCTTTCACAGTTTATTTGCACACACCCCTCTTTCCTCTGGCCTAGTAGACAACACTGAGAACCCCATGGAGAGCATTCTGCTGTTGCTGTTGACCTTTTCTGCTGGTTTGTGGGAACACAGAACCTGAGCAGGGGAGGGTGAACCACTCATGCATGATCAGAAAACCACAGCCTGCAAGCAATTCCTTTGCACCCTGCCTGCTAGCCTACTGAGTCAAAATGTGATGACCTGGGAAGAATGAGAACTTAGAATGTCACAAACTGAAGACTACCTATGTCCAAGCAGAAAATGCCAATTTACATATGAAAGGATAATTCTCTGTTGACACTAAAAAACAAGCCAGTAATTGATCCTGTAAAAACTGCACTTAGGAGCCATTAGCAGCCATTAATAAATAACACCTTCCATATATTTTCTACTTACTTCGAACTTTCATACCAGGAAGCAACACTTGTTAGCTCCTTCAAATAAATTCATATCTGATGCAAAACTTAGACTAATTAGACTAACCAATATTTAGGCTGTAAAACTGAAGATAGAGATTTTAGAGCATATGTTATTAGACTTCTGTGTAAATATGCCCCGTATCTTAAAAGGTAAAATAAATTTAGATTTCTGAGTAAGAAAATTTGTATACAACTGAAATCAATTATTCAGTCTTTTCTGACATTTTTGTGCAAACAGAATATTGAAATTTGTAGTAAAAATGATCTAGGAACTCTCAAAGCCACCAAAAGACACACGCCCAGGAAGAACTCTGTCTGAGAAAGGTACTCCCAAGTGCTTTTTTTTTTTCCTCTTCAGTGTTAGGGAATACTCTGGTGTCCTGATGTAGATACTTGACTTGAATTGCTGCCTGATATCTTTGGGGGGAACTAAGGAAGTATGGGCGATTCCTAACACACAGGAGGAGATCTGGGGATTCAAGCTGCCAGAAGCTTACTAGGGATGCAAAATTAAAATGAATGAGGCAATTATGAAGCTGTAGCAAAAGTGTGTTAATTACCCTGGTATTCCTCTCGGCGTGAGTTATTACCCAAATGATTAGTTGAGTTGAGCCAATGTTACTTTAAGTCAGAAACGATGAATACATCAATCTTATAGCATGATCAAAAACCTGATTAATGTTTTTCTTAAAGACATTGTGAATTATTTTTTAAAGAGAAATTAAATGAATTCACTGAACTCACTACATGTTAATGAACAAACTAGTATGAAGGTTATTAGATCAGAGGAAAATGTCAAATGATTTCATTTATCATATGCTTTATATTTAAAGCCTGAGTATTTGGCCCCCATCCCCAAATTCCTGTGTTGCAATCCTAACCTCCAAGGTGATTGGCAGTATGAGAGAATGTCTGTAGAAGAAAATTAAGGTCGTTTGTAAAAAAGAACCCAGAAAGCTGGCTGTGCCCTTCTACTACATGAGGACACAGTGAAATTTGTCACTCTTAAGAAAGCAGCCCCTCACAAGATACTGCATCTGCCAAGTCTCCAACTTGGACCACCAAGTCTCCAGAACTGTGAGAACTAAAATTCTGCTCTTCATAAGATTTATGGTATTTTGCTATAGCAGCCTAAATGGACTAGGGTAGATCCCTGAATAATAGGAAACTGTTTTATCCATTTATCTTCCAAATTCTTTTGTAATATATGATCTATTTGATTAAATGAATTAAACTCATTTCACTTTGAAGTTGTTTATTTTCACGTACACTACTAAGTTTCATTTCAGTTCCACAGATTTGTCAGGTACTTTTCTGACCCTGTGTAAGACCATGATGCAAAAGGGAGAAAACAGAGTGACCAGATTCAAAAAACACTACCACAAGATAATGTACCTTCACATGTCGCCTATTTTAAAATGAAGAAATTTAAGAAATGGCAGGTACAGGAATGACTCTATGACTTCCCCCTTGTCCCCTGAAGAAGTCCATAAGATCCTTAGGTAAGAAGTGCCCTCCCTATACCTGGAGGAAAGGAACATTCTCATGTCTGAAGGACGGAAGGACAACAAGAGGAATCTGCATGAACAGATCTTGTTAAGTTCTCCCCTATTTACCATGCTTAGCTCAGATCCTTTATTCCTCTCACATTTTCACCACAAGTTTCTACTCTTCGTCACATCATTCAGATCTTTTCCTTGGATGACTCTCCATCATGTAAAACGTATTAAATTAATAGTTTTTTTTTTTTACTTGTTATTTTGTCTTCTGCAAGATTAATTTGTAAGTCTCCAGGAAGAAAACCTAGAAGAATGGAGAAAAAAAACAATTCTTCATCTGCAGGGGTTAGAAAAAGTCAACAAATCTGTCCCTGAGAAACACAGCATGTGATTGATGTGACCTAGACAAACATGGACAAGTCAGACAACCATTTGAATCAATGAGCCAGGACTGAGGAAAGTGCATTCAGGGGGACATTGGCCAACAGGAGACACAGGTTCCAACCTTATCTTTGCCACCCAATAGCTGCAGGAGAGTTTCTGGTTACTAGCTTGACTTCTCCAGACCTCACTTGCCATCTCTGGAAAATGGATGTCTGAGAAAACCAAAAAGCCTTCAAGTTGTCAGATGTTTCTGAATCATATCTGCTCCTTATCCATATTTAACTAGTGATGATGCTTGGTCAAGAGGCTCAAATGCAAGGAACAAAAATCAACTCAACAATCAGAGTGAAAACAAAAACAAAAACATGCAAGTCAAACACTTTGGCAACTTAGAGAATCACTAAGTGGCCCAAAGGAACTAGATGAGAAAAGTAAAAAGAAAAAAAAAAAAAAAAAGACACCAGTGTCACAACCCAAGTAATGCTGCAGAGCCTGCTGCCACTACTGATCCTGGGATTCCACAGCTCAGTGCTGCCTTCAGGGCACACTGGGCAGGGTTGCTGACTCTGAGAGCCCAGTGGTGCTGCTGCTCTTCGACTGCCAAAAGAATTATTGCTCTGGCCCAGCTTCCTGTGAGACAGAGTCTAAGGGGACAACCCTTGTTCAGATGCCACAGGCCCCCTGCAAGTAATGTGGGGAGCTTATTCAATGGGAAATGTATTCTTTCTTCTTCATCCAACTCCTACACTGAAAGACACTGGATATTCAAAATACTGAAGAGGTTACATATGCTTGCTACACAAATATTTTGCTAGACAGACAAAAAATCAAAGACAAGGAATACACCTTTATGAATATCCCACACTTATGTGCACAAAGAACATTATTCAGTTAGGATAGTGTATGTGAGCCAGCTTCAAGTAAACATTGAGGACAAAAGTGCATTCTCAACACAAGCAATTAATCCACATAACACTCTATTTATGATTTTGTTACACATATCCCATTGTGGTTGGGTAGAGTAGTGGTCTGCCCTGCCTTCACAAGACTGTGCATTGATAGATACCTTCTTATTCTTTTAATTTTTGACACAAAAAGAGAGTCAAAAAGGAAAAAAATGAATATTTTGCATGATTTGTTGTTTTTTGTGGTGGTTCATAAAAAGTAAAAACATATTTGAAGCATATGACAGTCAAAATTTAATTTTTAATGCATAAAGAATTCATACAATCAATAAAAAATTACTAAGACTTCAATAAATAACATAGCAAATGACATACACCCCAAAGGAAATATATCTCGGTAACAAAATAATTGCAATGATAATAGTAGAAATTAATCGAATTTCTATTGCCAATAATAAAAACAGAAATCAGTATTTCTTTAAATTCAGTTTTATTATCAAATTTGTAAGGTTTTTTTCAAACTACAGTATAATATGTAGTATATATAATACACAATTTAATATCAGATTCATTAAAATAGTTTTGTGTATCTATAAAAAGACATACAATCATAACATTTAAGACAATCAAATTTTAATATGTACTGTGAGTATTCAAATTTTGATAGCCCCTGACTTAGCAATAACTCTTTGCATTATTTATCCCAAGAGAAAATGTAGGGGAAATAAACACTTTCAAATGTTCACTGGAGTATCATTTATAGTAATATAATATTAGGATAAAAACTAATTTCCAAAAGTTTTGGAAATGGTCAGGACCACAGTAAAATATTTCCTCAACAGTGTATTAAGAATGGCCATTGAAAATAGTATTTGTGAAATATTCATACTGACATGGAAAAGCGTTGCCATATGCGTCTTGTACAGATAGGCACTATAACTAAACTAATCGCACTCCCTACGATTGTTTCCTTACTTTCTGTCTGTGTTATGAAACCATAATGTCTACAAAGTCCAGTGTCTTGTCTTATTTACCTTTTCATCACTAGTAACTAGCACCATTACCTAATTTGGGTTCAAGATATTGTTGATGAATGAAATTAAATGAATGAATAAATTAACAAATAAAAATGTGTAAGTCTTTAGAAAACGGTTTCCCTGAATGGGCTCTATGTTTGTTACTTTATATATTTTATGACATGGAATGTTGCAATAAGAGACAGTTAATCAATATTATGCAGAGCCTGTGCTCTAAAATTCTGTTTGAAATTCAGTGCTTCATCTGAGTGAAAACATTTTCATTTCCTTTTTATTTTATTCAGTAGGTATAAAACTAGATACAATGAGTCCCTGATAAGCCACAATCCCGACTGGATTTTCAAAAGATCTCTATGATATAAGTAAGCAGCTCATTTCCAAAGTCCTTGAACAATGATAAATGTTACACACGTACAAACACACACGTCAAGCTGTCAGTGCCTGCCTGTTGTACACTCCCAGTTTGTCCTACCAGCTCTGAATATTGCCTGCAGAGGATGCCAGAGAATGAAGGAATTGCCAACCCCATAACTGAACACTGATGATCTCATGGCTTCCAGATTTAAAGGAATGTTGAACAGCACCCACTGGAATTACATTCTTGTGTGCTTTACCAGTGTTTAATCTTCAGATCAGGCAGTTTAACAGCACCACCATGCTAGGTCAATTACCAGAACAAGTATGTGTCTCTAAGACCACATAATGACTCAGACACATGGGCCTGTATCAAGGAATTTTCATTGAAAATTTAATCTTCCTCATACTTTCAAAAATAACTAAAATAGTCTGACCCTGGAGGTAGCATGGGATTTACCTACATATTATATCAATTATTCATGAAATGTTTTATGCATAAAAAGACTGTTCCAAGGTTATTTATAGATTATAAATAGAAAAAAAATCATAGAAAGCAAAGTATAATGTTCACACATCTACGCTTTCTAGCACAAGGTTCTTATGTCAGGTGCATGGACTCTAAATGGGGTTCATAATATATAATGTTGCCTGAGTTAACAAAGTGAGTGGAGGGTGAGGCAGGAAACAGAGTGGGAGAATTGACACTTGTGAGTAAACGCACAGACTTCAGAGGCAGGGGCATCAGAGTTTAGCTTTTAGCACTGTACTCATGAGTTGGGTGTTCTCCATTACTCAATCACTCTTGCTACTGCTCTTAAATCACTTATAAATGACAACAACAATAATAATAACTACCTCATAGATTCATTGTGAAAATTAAATGAGTCACAAGCACTTGGCACATTTTGTAGCTCATGTCCAACAACCATGACATTTAGTTGGCTAAAATTATAGGAGTGCATGTGTGATCATTCATTAACTGTATATGCCAACTTGACTGGGCTAAGGGATGCTCAGATAGCTGGTTAAACATTATTTCAGGGTGAGGGTGATTCAGAAAGAGATTAGCATTTGAATCAATAGGCTGAGTAAAGAATATTGCCCTCACTAATGTGAGCAAGCATCACTAGCTCCCTCAAGGGCCAAAATAGAACTAAAAAGCCAAGGGAGTGTTAATTCTTCATCTTCTGGAGCTGGAACATCCTGACCTGGGATGTCAGAATTCAGGTTTTTGAGCCTTCACACCAGCAAACTGCTCACCACATCTCATTCTCTCTCAAGCTTTTGGCTTTAGACTGAATCACACAACCAGCTCTTCTGGCTCTCTCCAACTTGCACTCAGTATGTGATGGGAATTTCTCATTCTCCATAATCACATGAGCCAATTCTCACAATAAGTCTTCTTATACATGTATATACATATCCTACTGATTCTATTTCTCTGGAGAACCCTGAAGAATATCCATGTTAGTCAATTAATTGATTAAGTCAATAGTGTCCAACAATGAGAAAGTCTTAACAGTTTAAAAAGAGGAACAGATTGATTATTTATTTATTTATTATTTAATGTAGCTTCAGGAAGAGGCCAGGAAACTCCACTTAATACAAATTATGAGCAAGTTCAAATAAAAAATGTTTCATTTTTGGAATCTCAAAACTATCTTTTGAAATGCTTACATGCATAAAAACATCTTTGTAAAAGTAAAAGGGCAGCTTCCTGCCAGGGTCCTTACTAGGTCTGGTGCTGTGCTTTCCAAGGAGCAAGAGAGAAGGGCAATAGTTCAAATGCAAAAGTTTAAGAGGCCTTGCTGCTCTGGTGATATTAGTCACTTGACAACATTCCTAGGGAATACCAGGTCCCAGAGAAGGAAGAGGAGTAGGACATATCTATCCAGTGCCTTTAAAATATGAGAGTAGGATCCTAAATAAATAGGAGAAAATGCTGAATTCCTTTCCCCCAGTAATTGTTCTACCCAGAGACACTATTCTAACTAGAGCTCTATTCTAACAAGAGCTCTAAATATCACAGTAATAAATCTCAGGAAAAATATTTGGTTAAAAAAATCACTTTTTTTTAAACTATACTAGAGACATCTTAAAAATTCTAGTGACATATAAACAATAAATAAAACAAACCTTCCTGATATTCAGGTTCAACTTTCCCAAGCATAGCATTTTAAAAGGTGCTATAGTTTCAAACATTTCAAACATTTTATTTCCTCTTTATTTATTTTTCTTTATCTAGTTTTTATTATTAGTTTTTATTTATTTATTTTTGCAGTGCTGAGGATTGAACCCAGGACAGCACTCTACCAACTGAGCTACATCCCCAACCCTATCCAGTTGTGTTTTAATGGTACATGAAAGAAAGGGAATGAGTAAGTTAGTTCTTAATGTGGTAGCATTTTTGTCGTGTTTCCTGCACTGCTAATATTTTCAAAAATTAAAGCCTAGTTTTACAGGAAAGTCACTTTTCTCATAATGTAAAAACTGACACATGAGAATAATTGTTTATTAAATTTATAGTTAAGCTCTATGAATAGTTGGGCAAGAGAAAATGGGCAAGTACAGAAAATAGTTGGGCAAGTACAGAAAATTTTCCTTTTTGTACTTCAGTTTCCTAACCTATAAAATCGGAATAAAGTTATCCAGATTTATAATTATAGGCTAGTTGGGTCTTTATAAAGAAATTATTTCATTCAAATAAAAGAGACTATTAGCCGGGGGTGGTGGCACACGCCTGTAATCCCAGCACTTGGGAGGCTGAGGCAGGAGGATTATGAGTTCAAAGCCAGCCTCAGCAACTTAGCGAGGCCCTAAGCAACTCAGTGAGACCCTGTCTCTAAATAAAATACAAAATAGGGCTGGGGATGTGGCTCAGTGGTGGAGTGCCCCTGGGTTCAATCCCCAGTACCTACCAAAAAAAAAAAAAAAAAAAAAAAGAGAGACTATTAGGTAAATAATATTACTATCCCCATTATGTAGATTAGGCAACTGAAAAAAAAAATAAGAATAAGGTGTATATTCAATAAATACCAGAACTAGCACTCAGGATTCTTAAACCTATGCCCTTAGTTGCAGTGCTATATTTTGGAGCCTTAAGGAGAAAATCATCAATGGAAAATTGTTTAAATATGGGTACATAAATCTTACATGAATATCAAAAATTTAAAACATCTTTAAAATCAAGCATTTTAAATTTCTTCATTCTCTAATCTATGAAAAGATTCCCAATTAGAAACCAATGCTTTTTTTTTTTTTTTTTTGGTAACTTTGCAATATTCTCTTGGGTTTTGAAAGAATCTGAGATGAAAATGAGTTCTGACATAAGAATTTGTGACCAGATCAATGTGTAATTATGTTTTTGGTAAAAATTCTCCAGGCAAAAACCAAATTTAAATCCTCCTAAGAGGACTCAGCCTGAGCTTATGGATGACTGGTGATAAGTCACATTAGGAAGAGAAAGGAATTAGTGAGGGACGCGCCCTGTAGAAGCATCTTTCTCAGGAATGCCCTGGGTCAGCCAACGTGGCAGGAGCCCTCGGGTCAAAAGGAATATCAAATCATTTCTTTCAATTTTGCTTGTGATTGGACCAACCAAGCATAAGCTTATAAGAAGAGTCAGTCTCTCTGGAGAATATTTATGTATTTGTTTTTGTTCCACACAAGAGTGGGTGGCAATTTGAAAATGATCTTTTCAAACATATTCATTCAATCTCTCTCAGCACAACATCTTCTACTTTACAGGACAACTTGAAAAATATGAAGAAAGGCCTGTTGAATTTTCAATTAAAAGTTTAAAAGATCATAGAAATTAAAAGAAGACATGGCAATAAATACCACCAATAATAGCTCCCAGGACATTGTATAGCTCTGTGCTTAGCCTTGATTATGACAGTCTGCAGTGTGAGCAAGGTAAATGGTACAATCCAGAATGGTAAACATCACAGCCCTAACCCTGTTCTAAATTTTATTTATTTATTTATTTATTTATTTATTTATTTATTTATTTCTGAAGCTTGAAACCAGGACCTCCTTCATACTGAGCACTCGACTACCACTGGGTTTAATCCACTGATCACTTTTTAGATGAAGTGTAATTTACTTCATCTTCAATCTTACCAAAAGGAGACTACCATGTCCCCATTTCACAAATTTGAAAAGAGTTAAATCCTACTTAAACAGTGAGCAGTGGAATTATAATGCAAAGCAAGACGTTCTTGCCCTAAATCTTATGGAAGAAAACAAAGAAAGTAGGATCAAAACAGTAATGATGAGACTGAACAATATTGTCCAAGATGGACTGAAAAATAAAACTGTGAGAGACACTCCAAAGGTTCTTCATTTCTCTAGTCAACAGTCTTTCTGGACTGTGGGTTTATACTTCACATACTACTAACACAAATAGCATTAGTAGGAAGTTAATCAACTACATAACTATGTCTAATAACACTAGAATTTAAGCTATGCCTACTTTATTAAATAACCTTCTTTGTTTATCTAATTCACATATAAGCAATGCTGCGAAGCTGTCCTGTCCTAAGCCAGTCTTACAGCAAGGCTCATAATAGCTTCCCTAAAAACAATGAATTACTTAGACATAAATAGAGAAATCATGAAAGAAAGAAGAATACACTTGGCATAGCACATGAAGCATTTAGTGTTTTAAATACTCATTCCATTTATCTCCTCTCCCAAATATCCCTAGACTAAAGTTTGAATCATTTCTTCTTCACCTTCCCCTATGAGCAGCCCAAAGTAGATAGATCCAAAACATCCTGGGTTACAGAATTTTCCTCCAGTCTTAATCTTTCTCCAAATACTTAGGCAATGCATTTGGAGACCTACCCATTATTGCATTTGCATGTAAATGTGTTTGAGAAATTCAAGTGGATTGGTAAAGCCGGCACTCATCCTGGAGTGTTTTGAGTAAGGAGTGCTTTGAGTGGGAAGGTGTGGAATAAGTGGCAATGACCAAAAACTCTTAGAAAACAATATTGAATAAGAAACTTTATACCTGAAACAACCACACAACTTAAACCAGACAGTCTATAAAAGTGTTAAATTTCACAGTGTAAATTAAGAGATAAAATATTTCAAAGATGAAAGAATTGTGTTTTTTATATCAGTAACATAAAATTGATTAAATATCTCCTGGTATGCATATACAGCAGAGTCCTATATTATGAACATTAATTACCACACCCAACTCCAACCCCTGACCCCACATATACACACAGGCACCAAAATATCAGTGCATGAATTTGGCAAATAATAAGCTAAATACAGTGATTAAATCACTACTAGTTTATGGCAGTAAAAAGAACTTTCTATTACTAGTTAGGTAATAACAGATTTTCCTTTGGAGAAAAAAAAAAGTGGTTCCTTCCCAAAGGAACAGACATACACCAGAAGAGTTGATTCTTTCCCTTTTATATTACCCACAGTCTTGAAATAACTGCATCTACAACTTATGATCAAGAGTGGAAGGCCCAGGAGTTTCTATTCAAAAATAAAGAATATCAGTTTTGTTCTGTTAGACTTAAGAAATATTCATTTTAAATGAAATAACGGGGGGAAATCTTGAGACCTGACATTTAGAAATTTGACCTGAAATAATTGTCTCCCCTTTGTATTGCAAGTAATTTGAAATTAACATGATGTGATAATTTAGGCCATTCATTCAAAAACAATGATTTGAGCCAGATGGGGTAGCATACAGTAATCTCAGCAGTTCAGGAGGCTGAGGCAAGGGAATTGCAAGTTAAAGATACTCTCAGCAACTTAACAAGGCACTGAGCAACTTAAGGAAACTCTCTCCCCAAGGGCTGGATATGTGGCTTGGTGGTTAAGCACTCCATATTCCAAGCACTGGTACCAAAAACAAAACAAAAACAAATCTAAAATAAACTTTGCATTGAACAGCAACCATGTACAATGTGCTACATTTCAGGTAAGCTAACAGAGTAACAGAGTACATAGTTTGACAATATTGTTAGACTTACATAGTCATCAGCCAAAAAGCTTGTTCTTACAAATAAATTTTATTGGAACATAGACATACTTCTTTATGTGTCATCTATGCTGACTTTTGTGCTACAATCACAAAGTTGAATCATTGTGACAGAAAGCAACTGCTTATGAATCCAGAGACATTCACTCTGACTCTTTACAGAAAATGTCACCGACCCCTGGAACAAAAGATCCCAGTTCATGCTTGCCCTGTGATGAGTATGATACTATTTACTGACATGGGAAAATTACAGAGTTAAAGTAAAAATTTTGTGGGAAAAAGAGGATGATAGAAATCAATATCTCTATTGATTGAAATGACATGGTCTGTTCACACTAGCATCCCATTTCTGGACCCCTCCAGTTGGTTTCTTAGTTTGTCTTTACCCTTGACATCTCTTTAGTCTGGGCAGCTGCACTTCCAATGACCACATAACATGGTGCAGTGCCTGAGATTCCCCCGGCTGGCTCAGCTACCACCGTTGCACCTGCCTTCTGCAGTACGATGTATACGATGCTGGGCAGCTTCCTTAACTTCTCTTTGCCTCTCTTTCCTCATTTCTCAAACAGTGAAATACCAGTAATGTCTGATTCATTTCATCTCACTGAACTGAGAAAAATAGCAATTCATCCATCTGAGATGAAAATGAGTTAATATTTGCAAAACAATAAGAGAAATAAAACATTTAATTATTAAATAAGTTTGGCTCTAATGACAAAAACATGTTTCCATCAGTAAAAGTTAAATTTAATTTGCATTGAGGAGCAGGATAAAATATTGGATTCAATTTAGGTGTACACGGCAAGCGTAGCCTACAGATCAGTGCCTGCTACTCTTAGACGGTCCAGAGGTGGCTGGTGGAGGGATGGACACTGGTGGACATAGTTACACAGTGTGTGATGGTCCACTGACAGTTAAGATGAATGGAATCCTTGTTTTCACTTGGAAATCACTTTTTTAAAAAAAATTCTTCATCTTTGTTTTTGGTTCTTTTTAGTTATACATAACATTAGGAATCATTTTGGTGTGATTATAAAATCATGGAATATAATCTGCTCTAACTCGTCCCCAGTACTTCCCTCCTCCCTTCCTCTGTTCCCTTTCCTCTACTCCACTGATCTTTATGCTATTTACATTACGTGTAGAGCTGCCATTTGGTATGCTTCTACTAAGAACCAGTCTCCTGCTGCCCACTCCTAATAATTTTCTCATCTACCAATAAATGTATTATCTTGATTTCATGGCAATCAAGTTACAGAGTTTCACATTCTAGGTTCATATCCACATCATGCAAGCCTGAAGGGAATGGCTCATTTTGTTTTCCAAGTTATATAAGTAGAACTATGCCAGTGATGTGCCTTTGCTCCTTGCTCTACACTCACCATCATGCTCTTGACATCCACCATGCTATAGGTATGATTCACTTGAATCACAAGCTCTTTAATTATAGGCACATGGCACAAATCATTTATTTTTTCTAACCTTCACAGCAATTTTCATTACTTTTTGGTTTTGTGATTGTTATAAATGGTGTGTTAATACATTACTTTTCACATCTGTCTGTGAACATGTACATGCATGTCTGTGGGCACTCATTCTCAGGAATGCAAATACATAGTTGTAGGGTATGTCAAACTTTGTTTATTTTTGTTTTTATTTTTTAGGTTTTGGTACTGGGGATTGAACACAGGAGTACTCCACCACTGAGCCACATCCCCAGTCCTATTTTGTATTTTTTATTTAGAGACAGGATCTCACTGAGTTGCTTAGGGCCTCACTAAGTTGCTGAGGCTGGCTTTGAACTCATGATCCTCCTGCCTCAGCCTCCCAAGTGCTGGGATTTCAGGCGTGCGCCACCACGCCCCGCCCAACTTCATTTTTTAAAAAATTTTTATTCATTGTACACAAATGGTGTACAATTTTTCGTTTCTCTGGTTGTACAAAATATAGAGTCACACATGTAATCACACATGTACATAGGATAATGATGTTTGTCTCTTCCACCATCTTTCCTTCCCTCCACTTTCCTCTACCCTCTCCCCTCCCTTCATTTCCCTCTACAAAATCCAACATTCCTCCATTCTTACATTGCCCTCCCCCATTATGTATCAGCATCCACTTATCAGAGAAAACATCTGGCCTTTGATTTTTTTGGAATTGGCTTATTTCACTTAACATGATATTCTCCACTCCATTCATTTACATGGAAATGCCATAATTTCATTCTTATTTATGGCTGAGTAATATTCCATGGTGTACATATACCATATTTTCTTTATGCATTCATCTGTTGAAGGGCACCTAGGTTGGTTCCATAATTTAGCTATTGTGAATTGAGCTACTATAAACATTGATGTGGCTGAATCATTGTAGTATACTGATTTTAAGTCCTTTGGGTATTTACTGAGGAGTGGGATAGCTGGGTCAAATGGTGGGTCCATTCTAAGTTTTCTGAGGAATCTCCATACTGCTTTCCAGAGTGGCTACACCAATTTGCAATCCCACCAGCAATGTATGAGTGTACCTTTTACTGCATATACATGCCAACATCTATTGCTGCTTGTATTCTTTATAATATCAATTATAATTGAAGTGAGATTTAATCATAGGGTAATTACTAGAGATGTTAAACATTTTTTCATATATCTGTTGATTGATTGTATATCTTCTGTGAAGTGCCTGCTCAGTTCCTTAGCCCATTTATTGACTACATTGTTTGTATTTGGGGTGTAAAGTTTTTTGAGTTCTTTATAAATTCTGGAGAATAGTGCTCTACCTGAAGTGCATGTGGAAAAGATTTTCTCCCATTCTGTAAGTTCTCTCCACATTATTGACTGTATTCTTTGCTGAGAAAAAGCTTTTTAGTTTGAATCCATTACATTTATTTATTCTTGCTTTTTTTTCTTGTACTTTGGGATAACTGTTAAGGAAGCCTGGGCGTAAGCCAACATGATGAAGATTTGGACCCATTCTTTCTTCTATCTGATGCAGAACCTCTGATCTAATTCCTAGGTCTTTGGTCCATTTCGAGTTGAGTTTTGTGCAGGGTGAGAGATAGGGGTTTATTTTCATTTTGCTGCATATGGATTTCCAGTTTTCCCAGCACCTTTAGTGAAAAGGCTATCTGTTCTCAATTGTATGTTTTTGACTCCTTTGTCTAGTATAAGATAACTGTAATTGTGTGGATTTGTCTCTGTGTCTTCTATTCTGTACCATTGGTCTACCTGCCTATTTTGGTGCCAATACCATGCTGTTTTTGTTACTGTTACTCTGTAGTATAGTTTAAGATCTGGTATTTTGATACCACCTGCTTTACTCTTCCTGCTAAGGATTGCTTTGACTATGCTGGGTCTCTTATTTTTCCACATGAGTTTCATGAGTGCTTTTTCTATTTCTGTGAGGAACATCATTGGGATTTTAATTGGAATTGAATTGAAACTGTATAGTGCTTTTGGTAGTATGGCCATTTCAATGAGATTGATTCTGCTTATCCAAGAACTTGGGAGATCTTACCATCTTCTAAGGTTTTCTTTATTTTTTTTCTTTATTGTTCTGTAATTTTCATTGCAGAGGTCTTTCACCTCTTCTGTTAGATTGATTCCTAAGTATTTTCTTTTTTTCCCCCTAAGGCTATTGTGAATGGGGTAGTTTTTCTAATTACTTTTTCAGAGGATTAATCACTTATGAAGAGATATGTGTTAGACTTATGAGTGTTGATTTTATATCCTACTAACTTGCTGAATTCAGTTATTTGTTCTAGAAGCTCCCTGGTAAAATTTTTCAGATCCTCTAAATATAGAATCATGTCATAAGTAAATAGTAATATTATGAGTTCTTCTTTTCCTATTTGTATCCCTTTAATTTCTTTGGTCTGATTGCTCTGGCTAGAGTTTCAAGGATGATGTTGAATAGAAGTGGTGAATTTTTAGAGGAAATGCTTGCAATTTTTCTCCATTTAGAATGATGTTGGCTTTGGGCTTAGCATAGATAGTCTTTAAAATGTTGAGGTATGTTCCTACTGTCCATATTTTTTCCAGTGTTTTGAGCATGAAGGGGTGCTGTATTTTATCAAATGCTTTTCTGCATCTATTGAAATGATTGCATGATTCTTAACTTTTATGATGTGATGAATTACAATTATTGGTTTCCGGATGTTGAAACAATCTTGCATCCCTGGAATGAACTCCACTTAAATCTTGGTACACTATCTTCTTAATAAATTTTTTCATTCAATTTGCTAGAATTTTGTTAAGAATTTTTGTCTATGTTTTTGTCTATGTTTATCAGGGATATTGGTCTGAAGTTTTCTTTCCTTAATATGTCTTTGTCTGGTATTGGCATCAGGTGATACTAGCTACATAGAATGTGTTTGGAAGGGTTCCCTCCTTTTCTATTTCACAGAATACTTTGAGAAGTATTGGTTAATAACACTCAATTCTTCTTTGAATGCTTTGTAGTACTCAGTTGAGAATCCATCTGGTCCTGGACTTTCCTTGGTTGGTAGGCTTTTGATGGCATCTTCTGTTTCTTTGCTTGAAATTGATCTGTTTAAATTTCGTATGTCTTCCTGATTCAGTTTGGGTGGATCATATATCTTTAGAAATTTGTCTATGTCTTCAAGATTTTTCATTTTGTTGGAGAATAGATTTTCAAAATAGTTTCTAATTGTTTTGTATTTCAATAGTGTCTCTTGTGATATTTCCTTTTTCATCAAGAATTTTAGTAATTTAAGTTTTCTCTCTCCTCTTCATTAGTATGGGTGAGGGTTTATCAACTTTGTTTTTTCAGAAAACCAACTTTTTGTTTTGTCAATTTTTTCAATTGTTTCTTTTGTTTAAATTTTATTAATTTCACCTCTGATTTTAACAATTTGGTGTTAATTTCTTCTTTTTCTAGGGCTTTGAGTTGTAATGCTAGGCCATTTATTTGTTGACTTTTTATTCTTTCATTAAATGAGCTGAATTTTCCTCTGAATGCTGCTTTCATAGTGTCCCAGATTTTGATATGTTGCATCATTTTCCTCCTTTACCTCTAAGAATTTTTTTTAATCTCTTCCCTAATATCTTCTGATTCCCACACATCATTCAATAGCATATTGTTTAGTCCCTAGGTGTTGGAGCAGTTTCTATTTCTTATTTTATCATTGATTTCTAATTTTATTTCATTATAATCTGATAGAATACAAGGTAGTGTCTCTGTTTTTTTGAATTTGCTCAGAGTTGCTTAGTGGCATACCATATGGTTTATTTCAGAGAAGAATCAGTGTGCTACGGAGAAAAAAGTACATGATGGATGGATTAGTTTATATCTGTCTATTAAGTCTAAATTATTGATTGTATTATTGATTTCTATGGTTTCCAAGTTCAGTTTTTGTTTGCAAGATCTATCCAGTGGTGAGAGAGTTGTGTTAAAGTCACCCAGTATTATGGTGTTGCGGTCTATTTGATTCCTGAAATCAAGAAGGGATTGTTTGATGTACATAAATGTTCCATGGTTTGGGTCATAAATATTAATGATTGTTATAACTTTTTGATTTATGGTTCCCTTAAGCAGTATGAAATGTCCTTCTTTATCCCTCTGACTAACTTTGGCTTAAAGTTCACTTTATTTGATATGAAGATGGAAACCCCTGCATTTTTACTGAGTCCATGTGCATGATATGCTTTTTTTTTTCCCCATCCTTTAACCTTTAGTCTGTGAATGTCTTTTTCAATGAGATGAGTCTCTTGAAGACAGCATATTTTGGGGTCTATGTTTTAATCCAATCTGCCATTGTGTGTTTTTTTTATTAGTGATTTTAGTCCATTAACATTCAGGGTTATTATTGAGATATGACTTGTATTCCCAGTCATTTTGGCTTATGTTTGATTTTTAACTTGACTTGGTTTCTCCTTTGATTGACTTTTCCTTTAGGTAGTTCATCCCTTTGCTGACTTTTACTGTTCTTTTTTATTTCCTCCTCATGGAATATTATGCTGAGAATGTTCTGTAGTGTAGGCTTTCTATCTGTAAATTCTTTTAAGTTTTGTTCATCATGGAAGGTTTTTATTTCATCATCAAATATGAAGTTTAATTTTGCTGGATATAGTTTTCATGGTTGGCATCCATTTTATTTCAGAGTTTGAAATATGTTGTTCCAGGCCCTTCTAGCTTTTAGGGTCTGGGCTGAGAAATCTGCCGATATCCAAATTGGTTTTGCTATATGTGATCTGATACTTTTCTCTCATGGCTTTTAAAATTCTATCTTTATTTTGTATGTGAGGTATTTTCATTATAATGTGCCTTGGTGTGGATCTGTTGTAATTTTGTACATTTGGTGTTCTATAACCTTCTTGTATTTGATTTTCCATTTCATTCTTCAGGTTTGGGAAATTTTCTGGTATTATTTAATTGAATAGTTTGTTCATTCCTTTGGTTTACATCTCTGGGCCTTCCTCAATCCCAATAATTCTTAAATTTTGTCTCTCCATGATATCCCATAATTCTTGGAGGTTCTGTTCATGATTTCTTACCATCTTCTCTGTGTGGTCAACTTTATTTTCAAGACTAAATATCCTGTCTGCTTTGTCTGAGGTTCTGTCTTCCAAGTGATCTAGTCTGTCGGTAATACTTTCTATTGAGTTTTTGATTTGGTTTTTTGTTTCCTTCATTTCAATGAATTCTGTTTGTTTTTTTCCCAGAATCTCTATCTCTGTATTAAAATAATCTTTTGCCTGCAAAAACAAAACAAAAAAATAAAAATAAAAAAAAATAATCTTTTGCTTCCTGCACTTGCTTTTTTGTTTTTTTGAGGTGATCTTTTGTTCCTTGCATTTGCTCTCTTATATCATCCTTTACTTTGCAGATCCTTTTTATTATGTATATTCTGAATTCCTTTTCTGCCCTTTCTTCTACCATGCTGTCAATGCATTCTATTAATATAGCAGCTTTGTTTGTTTGGGGGGCTTTCCTCTCTTATTTTTTCATGTTGTTTATGTATCTATCCCTCTAGCAGTGTGGATTCAAGATATTACAGTTTCCATCCTATAGATTTATAGTGTTCCTGCAGGTTTCTAATACCTCACCTATTGGGGGAGATCAATATTAACAGCACTGAAGGAAACCAATATGCAGCCTTAGACAAAATAGCCCCTATGAATATGTTAACATTGTCATAATAAACAGATATGATGTATTCAATTATTATCTCCAGCATAAATAATATGTTTGCAATAAGGTTTATAATTTCTAATGGAAGACAAAGATGATGGGGGAGAGGTGTAGGATGTAATGTTAATCAGGTAAGAAGTGAGATTATAGAGGTATTAGATGATAGGAAGAGTGAAAATGGAATCAAAATAAGTTTGTTGTTAAAAGGAGAAAACAGAAAGAGACTCTGAGGAAACAGATAAGATGACAACAGAGAGAGTGCGTTAAAAAAATAAAATAAAAATGAAAATAAAAAATATTAATAAACTAATAATATAAAAATGAATCTTTAACAAAACCATAATATACTATTCAAACCTCCCAGTCTTCATTAGTCTGATGCATGAAAGGTTCTTGATTTCAAAGATGATGTAGGTGTGAGAATGAGAGATGAAAAAAGGAAAAAGCATGTGGAAAAGAAAAAAAGAATCTTGAAGGAAATTGAACAATTGTTCCTGTTGGAGTTCAATGTCTTCTCTGCCTCCCTTCTCTTCTGATAGCCGGGGTTGTCTGAAGTATCCTGGTAACTCCACCCTCAGGATGAAGACAGTTACTACGGTGGGAGGATTAGACTTTGAGGCAGGACTCCTGGAGGCAAGGTATAGCAATTGCCGGTCCCTCTAGAGAAATGCACCCCAGGACTCTCCTTTGGGATTCACTCTTGTGACACAGGAGCCTGGTCCTGGACTCCTCCCTCACTTGTGGACCCCACAATTGCTGGTTTTTAATTTAATCTCTAAATTATTTCTCTCCTGCTCCTGCCCATTCAATTTCCCAACCAGGAACTTCTCTCACTGGAGGTCCTGAGGGCTGAGTGCCAGGACCTGTGGGCCTATCTTGGAAAGTTGTACTGTGTCAAGAAAATGAGGACCAGGAGTTGAAAGGTATGTGCCAGCCACATAGCTGCAGGCACTGGATCAGTTGGTGGCCTGGGGATTTTGGTGAGACTGGAGATTGAGGAGTCAGAGGGCCCCGTTAGTTGCCAAAGTGGCAGAACGAGATTGCTTGGTGAAGTTTTGGACCAGTCTGGCATCAGGTTCCAACAAATGCTCCCAAGTTGTCTCTGGGATCCTGGTGGGTGCCAGGCAAGTTGTCTGGACAAGTAGGATTGAGATGCCTTCATACCCTTTTCCCATCTCCCGACACTTTGAAAGGCTCTTTCTTCCCTCTGCATCAAGATGGTGGCTTGATTAGCACACCTAGCAGGGATACCTCAGATGCAACCAAGTCCTCAGGACCCTTGGAGATGATCTTTGAGGATGTGACTGATATCCCTGGATGTAAGTTTCCATGTCCCAAGTTGGTGGCAAAAGCAGCATCTAACCTGTTGGTGCCTTGATAATGAGCTTCTAGTCTCTGATAGGTGTCCCACGATGGAAGCTGCCCCAATTAAAGATGGTGTTGGCGGTGTTGGAAATAATCCAAGATGGCAGCAGAGGCATCCCAACATGTTCGTAGATGGGGAGCTGCAGTGTAATGCTGAGTGGGGCATGACACTGTAGATCTATGTGGAACTGGGCCTAGGCCAGCTCTCCTAACTTTAGTATATTAGGTAAAGCAAAGTAATTTTTAAACAGTGAATGTAACACCAATAGTATATGAAACTTCTTTTCACCTCATATGTTAATCAATACTATATTGTGTTCCTCTTATAATTGCAGTCATTTTGAAGGGTTTTTTAGTAATATTTACTGTGATGCCATCTGTTTTCTATATGTTTTCTTTAGATAAAGAAATAACTGAATGTGGGAGTAGATGTATTTTTTTGAGGTGAAAGTATGATGTAATGCTGATGGCAGAAAGCTAATATACAGAAGAGGCTCAAATTAGAAGAGAAAAGGAAATACTTGATGGACTGAGGACTTGAGAATTCGTGTGGAGAAGCCTAACACTGGACTGAAGTATTTAACCAAAGCAAAAGCATGCCTTGCACAAAAATAAGAGTGAGGAAAATGTGGCTCAGTGGTTAAGCATCCCTGGGTTCAATCTCCAGTACCAAGAAAAGATAAACCTTAACCTATTCTGTATTTCCAGTCTCATTTTTCCCCTGATACTTCTCAAGTTACATGTATTCTGAATCATTAAAGGATTTCTGAGAAAAAAAGCATGACGTGTGTGCTAAGCACTTCACATAACTCATTGTGGACTCTCTGCTTTCTCCTAATGTCCAAGCAATCACCTGCTTTAATTCAAAATATAACCAAAATCTAACACTGTGGCCCAGCTATCCCCCTTCCAAGCCATCATCATCTGGTGTCTGGGTGAACTTCAACACCAGTTACCATTTGCTGAGTATTGCCCTTCTGTGATCAATCCATTCTTCACAGAGCAGCCAGAGTTATCCTTTAATATCCAAATCAGATCAAGTTCCCTTGCCAGAGCAAAACTGTCACTGTTGACTCTCTTCACATTCTTGCTTGTTTCCTCTGCTGTGAATAAGCTTTATAGTTTGATTCTATCCCATTTGTTGATTACTGATTTTACATCTCATGCTTTAGGAGTCTTGTTAAGCAAGTCAGTCCCTAAGCTGACATGATGTAGATTTAAGCCTACTTTTTCTTCCATTAGTTTCGGGGTCTAATATGTAAATACTTGATCCACTTTGAGTTGAGTTTTGTGCAGGATGAGAGATACAGGTTTAATTTCATTTTGCTACATGTGGATTTCCAGTTTTCCTAGCACCACTTGTTGAAAAGGCTATCTTTTCTCCAATGTATATTTTGGGTGCCCTTGTCTAGTATGAGATAACTGTATTTATGTGGGTTTTTCTCTGTGTCTTCTGTTGTGTACCATTGAAGAATGGGAGAAATTCTTTGCATCTCAGATAGAGCATTAATCTCCAAGATATATAAAGAACTCAAAAAACTTAACACCATAAAAACAAATAACCCAATAAATACATGGGCAAAGGGACTGAACAGACACTTCATATTAAAAAAAAAAAACAGTGAGTCAACAAATATATGAAAAAAATGTTCAACGTCTCTAGAAATTAGAGAAAAGCAAATTAAAACTACACTGAGATTTTATCTCACATCAGTCAGACTGGCAATTATCAAAAATACAAGTAACAATAAATGCTGGTGAGGATGTGGGGGAAAAGGTACATTTATACATTGTTGGTGGGAATGCAATATGGTGGAACCACTATGGAAAATAGGATGGAGATTCCTCAGAAAACTTGGAATGGAACCACCATTTGACCCAGTTACCCCACTCCTCAGCTTATAAACAAAGGATTTAAAATCAGTTTACTACAGTGACTCAGTCACATCAATGTTTATGGCAACTCAATTCACAATAGTTAAACTGTGGAGGCAACCTAGGTGCCCTTTAATAGATGAATATGTAAAGAAAATGTGGTATATATACACAATGGAATATTATGCAGAAAAAAGAAGAATGAAATTATGGTATTCGCCAGTAAATGGATGGAACTGGAGAAAATCATGCTAAGTGAAAAAATCCAGTTCCCCCAAAACACAGGCCAAACGTTTTCTCTGATATGAAGATACTAACTTGCAATAGATGAGTGGGTAGGGAAGAATAGAAGTACTTTGGATTAGACAAATGGGAACGAAGAGAAGGGAGGGGGAATGGAAATAGAAAAGATAATAGAATGAATCAGACATTACTATCCTACATGCATATTTGATTGCATAATCAATGTAATTCTACACCATGTATAACCAGAAGAATGGAAAGTTACACTCCATATATGTAGAGTACATCAAAATACACTCTAATATCATATATAACTAGCAAGAACAAATAAAAATATATTTTAAAAAATTGTCACTGTCTCCTAATTGCACTTGAAATAAAATTCATGACCCTTATCATGGTATATGAGTCCAACATGTGCTAAGATCCCAGTTCCTTCATCTCTTCCCCTTTTTTGCTAGGTTCCAGCCACACTGGCTTCTGGCTGTTGGTCCTTCAGATTTCAAACCCAGAGCCCTCAATCGTCACTTACATGTCATCCTGCTTGGTTCTCTGTTTTCACAGTATAAGTGTCTGCTTCAAATATTGCCTCCCACAGATGTCCTCCCTGAACACTCTATCTAAAACAGTAACCCTCTCATTTTTTAGCCCATTTCTGGGCTTTATTTTTCTTGATAACATATCACTATGGAGCATCTGAAATACATGTCTGCTTACTTTAGAGAATGCAAATTCCATGAGGCTGGAGATTTTTGTTTATTGTTTTGTCCAAATGCCTAAAGCAGTGAAAGCACATAGTAAGCCCTTGCATAAATTGTTCTTCTTTCATTTTTTTTCCAAAAGAAGTTCCAGTTCACTGATAAGAAACTCTATCCTAATACTTGAAGAATTCCTAAAGAAAATCAGTTTGAAAATTCAATATAATATTTATAACCAAATCCCTTCTATTTTAAAACCCAGGATTTTGAGTTTTTTAATATTTCACAATAAATGTCCTTTCTGATATCCATGTATATATATTATCTGTAATCCAAATGAGTTTTTCTCACATGAAAACCAATCTTATGGTTCTTAAATTGTGGTAACATGTTGAATGTAAAAATATTCCCTCCTATTTAATTATTCTTAATAATAAGTATTATTTTATTTGAAAAGTAGTTGAAAACTCATTGCAACCATATGCACAGAGTTCAGTCTTCAGCTTGACTTTAAGATGACTTTAGCATGTTAGTAATATTCTTTATTATTTCACTTATATATTCGTATATTGCATATAAGGTCTATACAAGGCACTGTGCAAGACTCAGGACAAGATGAAGAAATGAAGTAGAACAGGTTTTCTACAAAAAGACCTAATAAGAAAGATAAAGTATGTATATAACCATTTGTCACACAACCTAGAATGTAATGTGACATTTTAGTCTGTCATCCCTTCGGTATAGGAACCAATTTTTTCCAATGGATTTCTATGATATTTTCATGCATATCTCATTCATTAAAATGCACTAGAAACCATTGTATTTTACTTCAAGATTTTCTTCATTTAAAATAGGAACTTGTGCCATTAGCTATAAATATACACATTACAAAATATAGGTTTTCATAACTAGACTAAACTTTCTCTTTTTGTTGCTTATTTTTGGCTCAGGAATTCTTAGCATTAACTTATTTATTAGTCCAAAATATTTCATATATAAGCAATAACAGAACATCATAACATTACAAATTGTGCTTTGTACTTGTCTTTGAAAAATATTATAAAGGGTATCTTGCAGAAATGTTTTTAAAGAGTAATTTTTCAAGAAACCTGAATTGACAATACATTCTGATTATTAAAGGCTCTTTTCTGCCTCTCTTCAAAATATTTGGAGTACAGCAAGTTGACTGCATTAAGATATAAACAATACCTAATATATACAAATGATTCCAGTGGAATTATTGTTTTTATGTCTAAAAATATCACAGGAAAAATTAACATTAGGTGTTCAAGTATCATTGGCATACTTTTTTTAAAAGTATTGTTCTTATGAATTGAGAAATGTAAAGTCATGAAAAGTGTATCTGTATCATACCAATTCTTCTTGGTAAATTATAAATTATGTTGTGAAAATAAATTGCCCAAAGTAAAAATTTACCTGTTTTAAAACTTGGAGGTAGACTCTAGACCCATGATTTTTATTACCTCAGATTTTTATTACCTTATTAATTTCAAATGGACTCTAGTGCAACACAGGGTTAATAGACAGAAAGCCTTGTGGGTGAGTCTCCAAATCTGGCAAATGCAACAACTTTTAGGTACAAATCAGAAGACTGGCTTGAGAACCTCTGTAATGAGATAGTTTCATAGCAAACTGGGCATGGAGTTGTTATATCAGAAAGAAACATGTGCATCTAAACTAGATCTTTGCTTGGCAAATTTAATATAGCAAGACAACTGGCTTGAGAGCATGGCTGACAGCATCAATGAGTCTTCCTGTTCACTTTCAAAATCTGCAACACCTATTGTGATAAAGATGTTAACTGTGGACCAAGTGGGAAACCACAATGAATCCATACAATGCTTTCTCATGACACTAAAAAAATAAAGGAGCTTAATTAAGAGCAGAATATTCCCCAATGGTATGTCTGTGTAAATGTCAGAAAACATGTATTCAAAAGTTTCTGTATTTCAGGGAATTTCCTTGAATAAATATTGCATACAAACCTGCACATACAATAGCTCAAATATGCAAAGGTGAAATGTTCACAGGAATGCCAAGTGAAGGTAATGAAAAGAGAAATTCACCTGGAGAATTCTTTATTGACTACTAAGACACAGTGCATGTGTCCCCTTGCTCTCTGCCTCAGAAGCTACATTTACTTAGGCCATTGCACATATGTGATTCCTTCTAAAGAAAAATATTCATTCTTTGAGGAAGATAAACATTGTCTATAACTCTTCCATTATTTTCAAGACCACCCAGATCACACTGGAATTGATTCTTAGGAAAATTGTTCAGGGAAATACAGGAAAGGCGCTCTTCTTTTCACTTCTCCATCCAGTCATTGCTCTTACCAATCTTTCAATTTATGCTTGCTGTATAAAATCCTGTATATATAAGGGCTAGGATATAGCTCAGCAGCAAAGCACTTGCCTCACATTCACAAAGCCCTGGGTTCAACTCCCAGTTCCAAATAGAAAAAGAACGAAGCACTTTTGGAGTTTATACATCCTAATGGCTGCTATGCTACATATACAAAATCTCAGTTGAGCCCTTAAAATGATCAAAATGGTAGGTTTTCTGTGATGCTTATTTTGCCACAGTTATCACACACACACACACATATACATACACTCACTCACACAAGATGTTGATCAAGTTATCCATCTTATTCAAATGAGGAGAAGAGGAGATGGTTTCCTTGACCTAGAAATACCTTCTGAATTCTTTTTGTTTTGTTTATTTCTATTACAGAATAATCTCCTCTTTGATTGACACATTCTTTCTTTAGATATGTTAATACCTTAACACTAATAACAATATTTTTTATCTGGCATTGAAATCACTCTTACCTTTCAGAGGACACCCAGGAGACATAATTGCTCATATTTCAAGTTATTTTGAGATATTGCACCCACATTCTAGGCAGGGTATCATCTACTATTGCATCAAAGCATATTCTTTTCATTGAATTTCTTATATATAACTTATATAACTTTTTTACTATATTTATTAAGAACATGGATTCTTCCTGGCTTATTGGTGAATGCCTGAAATTCCAGTGACCAGGGAGTCTGAGACACGAAAGAGGATTGCAAGATGGAGACTGGCTTAGACAACTTAGTGAGATTCTTTCACAACATAAAAATAAACAAATAAATAAATAAATAGGGCTAAGATGTAGTTCAGGGTACCGGTGTTAAATCCCCAGGACCTCTTCCTCTCCAAAATTAAATTCAAAAGCACGGATTTAGAACCACATTCCTACAGCTGAATTCTGACCCATCCATATACTAGTTATGGGGTCATGAACAAAGTATTTGTGTCTCCATGTCTCCTCAGCAGCAATGCAAAGATAAAGGTAGAATCCTGAGAGAATCTAGTGGAAGTAAATTAGTGAACATATGCAAAGTGTTTGGAAGAGTGCTTGGTACTTTAAGCATTACTTATTAATTTTCTAGTGTGGCCTCAGCACCAGGAGTACATTGGAAAGAGACAGAGATGTGATTCCTTTCTGAGTAGAATATACAAAACACATATTCTATGCAAGGAAACAGACCAAAAGTTGCAATCACACAGTAAAATAACTGCATGTCACAATGTAGAAAGAAAGAGGGATATAGTAACACATAAAAAGGACACGAAACAGTGATGTTTGAAAAGAAGAAGACAGGGTCCTGGGAAACATGGAATGATTTATTTGTTTTTATTTCATAGAGTCAATCATTTCTAAATATAAATGCAAATTTTCTTATTATGTTCATGAGCTAAACAGTCTAGTGCCTGACACTTAGCAGTGTCTCATATTGTCTTTTATATTTCTAAAATAGAATTTAGCTAGTTGAAAAGTGGAGATTTAAAAAAGAAGAAGAAACGTAATTGTAGGTGCCCACACAAATTAATTTTGCAAATTTACTGTTTTAACATGCGTTCTAAGATAACCTAACTCTCCAAGTTTCTAGAGATTGTACAATGTGGGTCTCAACTCTGCACTTGAATTTACTATAGGATTGAAATTGGAACCAAGTGGCTAGAGTGCATGTGTGACACTACAAAGGACACATAAATCCAGTTTCTGATGAGCTGTGTGGAGCAGAGGGAAAGGAACAGTCTTGGATAGAGACAAGGAAAGAAAAAAAATATAAAACCACAAATGTCAGGAACCATGGGCTGCCAAACCAGGCAGGTGTGAAAGACCTAATTATTTGAGAAAAAGGAATGACAAACATAGTTCTAAAAAGAACAAAGGAGGTCATTTGTACTGGATTGCTGTCACAGAGAATGACACACTACACAACCAATTATTCTTTGACCCTGAATATCCCAGTTGTAACTCTAACATATTTTCATGTAAATGATGTGACCTGAAGTTCCTCACAGAAGAGATTTTGGCAGATGGAGGCAACTTCTAGGTGCAGGCAACCCCCAAAGCAACATCTGCTTGAGTTTCAGGAACACTTTAAGGAGCCCCTGAAGTACCCCAGAGGTGGAATGCTTATTTGATGAGGTCACAAGGAAAGTGCAAAGGTACAAGATGGTGCATAAATGCAATGGCAGTAGGGACTGCTCTGTAAGAGGAAGTGTCTAAGAAGCACATCCAAAGGTTCGTGCTGGAGCAGTCCTCATGCTTATGATCAGACACAGGTTGTTGCCTTTACCACACAGGCAGAAGTGTTAGACACTTCCTACAAAAGGAGTACCAAAGATCCCAGATGCCATTTGAACAAGAATCCTGAGATGGCAAATGTTGATGATCAGATATGGAGAGAGTGGCTCTAGTTTGCTAAATGATTGAGGAACTTTCCTTCCCTCTCTCTCTCTCTGTCTCTCTCTTTCATTCTTTTTTTTTTTTTTTTTTTTTTTTGGAAATGTCACATGAGAAAAAACCTGACACAGGTAGAGTCCTACTTTACATTCAATACTTCATTCATTCAAAAAATATTTGCCAACATGCCTCCCATATGCAAGTCAGAGTTAGGAATATTGGGGAGAAATCCCACCCTCATAGTGTTCAGATCATTTTTACAAATATTTGTCAAGTACCTTTTCTGTGCCAGATCCCATGCAAGAGTCTCAGGACACAGAGTTAAAATTTACACTTTCTGCTCTCCAGAAACTCCCATTCTAGTTGGAAAAGCAGACAAGTGAGGAAGTGTGGTATGAATGTGAATTGATAAAGATTTTCACAGGGTGCTGGGGAGTCCTGTCTGGCACAAGGTGTGTTAGGTAAATCTTTCAAATCAAATGAAGACTGAACTGAGTTTTCAGTGATGAAGAGAACAAAGATAGAAAGAAATGATGTTTGCCAAAAAGATAATCCACATGAATAAAGGCACAGAACTCTGAAATATAATAATGACTAATATTTTGGGGTGCTTATGATGTGTATATAATGAGCACTTTATACAGAAATACAATATTAACCTCACTTCTCAAATGAAGGAACTGGGGCTTTGGGAAATAAAATCACTTAAACATTTAGTAAAGTTAGAGCCAGGATTTAGTTCTGTCTGTGAAATTCCTGAGCCACCCTCTTAATCACCATGTTTAAATGCCTGCTATGTCTGTGCAGTATGTGTTGAAATGGGAAACAAGAATGCAGAAAAAGGCAGAAGCCAGGTTTT
Organism: Glaucomys volans; assembly: GCA_020662805.1. Taxonomy (NCBI): domain Eukaryota; kingdom Metazoa; phylum Chordata; class Mammalia; order Rodentia; family Sciuridae; genus Glaucomys; species Glaucomys volans. Next base: position 98,176 of record JAJEJO010000772.1, on the reverse strand, counting down.
ATCAAAACTTATATTCCGTACTATGAGTCAGTGTTTCAAACAAAGGTAAAAAAGCAGTAAAATTTTTAAGGGAAGAGATTTGAAATCAAATTCATATTGATGTAGTTTTTAAATTCTGACTATAATCTTTAGAATACAGGTCTGTAGACAAAATCAAAGATCTGGGGACCAAGCTGGAGGCTGCTACAGTATTTCAGGAGAGAGAGAACAATGGCTTAAAATACAGCAATGGTAGATGGGCTAGGAGACAGATGTGATTAACAGGTTGTAAAGTCATTAAGACTCGGCAGTTACTTTGATGTGACAATGAGGGCAAAAGAGAAATCCAGGATGATCCTGATGCGTCTGTCCCAGGAACACTGGGGCTAACCTTAACCCAAAAGCTAGAGGAAAATGAGGGGTGGGGCAGGGGTGGGGAAGGAAAGATAATAGAATGAGACAATCATCTTTACCCTATGTATATGTATGAATAGGCAAATTATATGATTCTACTTTGTGTACAACCAGAAAAATGATAGTTGTACTCCATCTGTGTACAATGAGCCAAAATAAAAAAATATTAAAAAAAAAAGTCAGAGCAAGCCTGTGCAGCCTGCCATAAGTTCCATTTTGCACAATTTGAGGTTGAAGCTCCCAAGAGGCATTCAAATGGAGAGTTCTAGCAATTTGAACATATATGTTAGAAATTCAGATTAATCCTAAAGAGGAGGTTAGCTGACCTGAATCACCTGAACCAGTCATATAAAAAAAATGTTGGTAAGAATAATATAAAATGCCAGAATGCCTGGTTTCAAGGCCAATGTCTCAATTTACTAGCCACATAAACTTGAATCAATCATTTATACTCTCTGGTCCTTACTTTTCTTTTCTTTAAGAAGAAAATAGTACAAAGTGATCTTACAGTCCATTTCAACTCTAAAACTTCTCTGTTTTTTATGAGTGTTTTTACCTGGTCTTTCCCCTTAAAGCATTTACCATCTAATAGAAGACAGTAAAGTACTGAAAAGAGATAAAGAAGATAGACCAGTGTCATAATGGAAAGGGAAGAGAACTTAAATGATTGTTTAAGTTGAGAACAATTTTATTCTTTTTCATTCTAAAAATATGTAAAAAATTATTATGATGTGCCAACCACTATATTATGTTCCACAAATAAAATATACATAACACTGCCCTTGTAAATTTGTACATCCTTGGGCAAATCACTTAAGCATTTTTTCAGGTATAAATTTAAGCTAATGTAGCTCCACTACTATTATGTTAATCAAGAACCATAATGTATCCTGAAGCCCTTTAATAAACATAATGCAATTGCTATGTTAATATTATTCTAATTCTCTCATAAGAATCTCACCTCCTCAAGTCCCAAACAATTATGTTCTTCATAGTGAGAGCATTAAAATAGTCATTTTTATGAAATTTTATTGAATCTGGTTCACCATTATTTTATGCATCACTAAGAAGGAAGTCCTGCTAGGTGCATTGGGGCATGCCTGTCATCCCGGTGACATGGAAGGTTGAGGCAGAAACAGCACAAGTCTTTCAAGGCCAGCCTCACCAAATTTATGAGACCTTATCTCAAAATAAAAGAATAAAATAATGGGATACAACTCAGTGTTAAAGTGTCCTGGGTTCACTCCCCAGTACCATAAAAAAGAACAGCACATGGTAGGATGCATTGATGTTAAGATTCATCCCAAGTTCATAGTTTTAAAGTAAATAAATAAATTTTATAAAACTATGAGCTAGCAGCTATCCAACTGCTTACATATTTAGCATGGAAATACTATGACCTAAGAAAATGGAAGTATGTGACAGATTCACTTCCTACTATGATAGAAATACATTCTCTCAATAAGGAAGAAACAATAGGTACAAACTGAAGGATCTCATAAAGCGTTTGCTTACTTTCCATATATATTTCATTAGTAAGCTGTGGTCCAGGGCATATGATTCTCCTATGGTTTGCTGAGTGGTCCTTTGTTCTCCTCATGCACACATTCTTTGAAACACTATGCCTGAAATTAAGGTTCAAAGAAGAGTAATGTTCACAACTAACACTCAGGGCCATTGGAATTTGGATTGACCCTAAATTTGGCCAGTGAGTGAGTGCGGCTATCTTGATAAAATTTTTTGGAAGGACCAGTAAAGGCAGAAAGAGGAATCTGGGATCTGAGTTGCTTGACAATTTTGTCAATGTCATAGATGAAGGATACCTTCCTTATATTTACAGGTGATGGCAATTTGAGCAATGCAGTTAAACTGGAAAAGAAAAAAACATGAAAAGTGGACATGATAGAGTATCTAGTCAAACATACTGATAGTCAATAGCTCATTTTATGATATAGTCTGTAAATTAAAAACAATCAACTAAATATAGTACTGGAAACAATATGCAAAATAACCTGGAAGGGACAGATGTTGAAAAAATAGTCAACATAAGTTCTGTTTGTTGGTACCTGCTTTAAAAGACCTATAGAAGTCATAGGAGAAACAAAGAATCTAAGGAGAAAGCTTAAGAGGGTGGAAGGATTGTGCAATCTTGTCTAGAGATCCTAATGCCTGATGGGAGAACTCACCTGTCTTGAGTGCAAGAATGGTCATTGCAAGAAGAAGCACAAATAGTCTTGCTGCAGAGTCATCTATAGCAAATGCAGCACACACCACAGAGGATTGCCATGAGATGAAAAAGCAGATATAAAACTATCTCCAAATAGACATGTGCTCCCCCATTGTAAGTGATCAGGTAAAAAGTAAATATTCTATACTCCTGTGATAATTTGTCATTGATGGTATATCAGTGTTTCCTCAAGTATATTCTGCAGAATAGTATCTTTAGGACAGCAATATATTATAGTTGGGAGTAGAGGTATATGCTATATAAGTATACTTGGGAAACACTGGGTTAGACAATGGTGGGCAAGTTCCTTCATCATGGAACTTCTTAAGAGTTCCATGAGATTGCATGGGAATCTCTAACAGAATCTCTGACTTAACCTTGAATATGGAAACTTTTTCTTACAGAACACACTAAAGAGTAGCTAGAATTCTACACAGCCAGTTCTAAAATTCCTGGTTCAGGTGAATCTCTGCTATAGAAGAGGTCCTGAGAAGATACTTGCTAAATCTCTAAAATTTCTCTTTCAAAAAATGATATGAAATCATTTCTTCACCAAACTGAAGAGCTGGAGAAGATTTTTCTTAAGGGACCAGAAGGAAGGTAACATTATGATAAAGTTGCACAAGATTAAGGCAAAAGAAGGCTGCTGAAATGGAAGTTCCTTTTTACTTGATGCAGCTAATTTTCTAAATAACACTTCAGAATCTAGGTAGTTATGATCCCCCAAATCCTGATGATTATCCTTACTGTAAATTATTTTTAATTATTTTCTTTGCTGTTAAGGACGTCACACTTCATTCGAAGTGTAAAGTTATGATGTATGCTTCCAGCCACACTTTAGTTAGCAGATTCCTATGGAGTGGTCATCAGTGGTCATCAGGTTCATTAGTGCATCAGAAAGCATTGATCGAAGTGGTGACCTGGGCTCTATGGCTTGCTTGAGCAAAACTACATCAGATGCTGTCATTGAATTCTCTTTGGAAGGATATAGAACAGATACAAGAATTCCACAAGAATCTACTCCTTGTAAAGCCACAATTTAGGTTCTCCAAATTCAAAACTATCTGATAAAATGTTATGATGTGTAAGAATCTGTCCCTGCCAAAGGCAGGCAAATTTAAATTAGTGTTTATGAAATAAGCTTTCGTCCTTTTCTGGCTTCAAATGGTACTTTGGTAGAATGTAATTGTCCTGCTCTTCTTTGTCTATCCCAATTATTTTCTTACACAACATAGAATACTTAACCTTTGAAAGAGCCTACAGTCACATTCAAATGAAAAACTTATTTGTATAAAATAGTTTTTCAAAAAATGATGTTTACTGTATTTCAGATAATTTACATGGCTTTATTTTTCCATTTGATCAAAATGTCAATTCTAAGAATTGTTACTTTTATTCAAATATACTTAAAGTATTGCAAAATGCCCCAAGTTACAAGGTTGATAAATGACAAAGCTGGACATATCATGTCTTTTGACCAAAAAAGGTCATGTTGTTCAGGGCTGAGCAATGGATTTTCAGAATATCTCCAATCTGTGGCTTTTACATCTTGAGCTAGTTGGTTTGGATGACTAGTAATGAGCCTCATGTCACAGACTATAAGAATTGCCACTCATTCCACAAATGGGCTATGAAAAGGTGTGTGAGTGCTCAGGGAGGGGCAGCTGCAATTACAAACTGAAGAATAACTCTAACTGTGAAGTGCTTCCTGATAATCACTATCCATGCTTTTAGGCATTTTAGAGTGACATTTTGCTGTGTGGCGATTTGCAGATCACTTGATTCACTGTAGTCAATTGATCCACTATAAAATGCCCATGCTAGATGTATAGTCTCGTAGAGTACATACTCCCATTTTTATATTTTGTGATTTTCCTCAAAACACCCATTCTGCCCAGTTGCAAGACTTCCCCAGAAAACATAACCTTTCTAACACTGCTTACGTATACATCAACTTTAAAAATGATCATTAGTACATATCAAAAATTATTTCATAAATGCTGTGAAATGAAAGGTATGTCTTCACTCTCTATCATGATCCATGCCCCTAACATTCTTTCCACCATTTAGCAGTTCAAAACAAGTCACTATATTACTACATTCCTCACACCACACATGATTTTCTTTTCTTTATTACTCTACTATATCTATCATCTTCAGAAAGAGCATATGAAAAATATTCTCTGGCCATTTCATGAAAATAATGCAAAATTACTCATTCCTACTCTAATTTCCACAATCTCTATTACTTCTCTCTACCTTACTCCTCACAGATTTGGAGTTAAAGACTTTATAAAACTTTTTATTCTCATAAAATATCCATTTTAGACTTTAAACCTTCTAAAAGATACCAGTAGGACAAACAAGAAACTGACGGGATATGTTAAGACAATCATAATTTGCTAATTAAGGAGATTTTAAAAATTCAGGAAACCTTCACACAGACAATGCCCATTTCAACCATAAGAATACAGAGAAAGCTCTGCTAAAGGTTTACCACAGTTTCTTTTCATGAAACTGTCAACTTGCAAAATTAAAATGCTCTTTCCCAAGTAATTCCATTAAGCAAAAGTCACTGTGTGTGGTTTTGAAATTATTGTATAATTACTTCTATGCATTTAGCATTCATTATCATAGGGAGATGAATCTGTGCAATCAACATTTGTTTAGACACGATGTTTTGTCAGTACTTGGGTGGCAAATGTCACTAAGCTAAATAAAAGCATCTCTTGCATATGCTTGTGCAATAGGAAAGACACTTGGGAAGTTAATTCTGTCCTGTTGCTGATTTTGAGTGTCAGCTCTGACAGCCACAATAACAATTGGTTCAGGTAGTGTTGACAGCTGGTGAGGACAGGCTGGTGAGGATAGAATAGGCAATGCATTGTAGATTCAGATTCTTCACACTGTAGTCTTTGAGTCAGAAAATGCAAGTGACTGACATATAATTCAATAAGTGCTAAAATGAGTTGTGGCTTACTTTGGTTAAATTGATTCAGATTTTTGGATGACACCAGATAGCAAAAGATAAGCCTCTCTTATCATCTAGGCACTTTGATAAAGTTCTTCAATATAATATTTAAAACCAGAAGTTAACAGCAGAACAACTGACAAAATGTTCTCAAAGACTGTCATCACAGAGCATTTACATGGAGAAAGGGCACCCACCTCCCTGCTGTATGACATACCATAAGTCAGGAATTTTTTCCTATAAAGGGCTATAGAGTATTAGTACCATGAGACTCTGTCACAACTACTCAACTTTGCAGGAATAACCTGAAAGTAGTCATTGACAATACATTCATGAATAAGCATGCATGATTTCTGGAAACAGTTTCACTTACAAGAATAGGCAGCAGTACAAATGTGACCTGCAGGCCTTAGGTTATTGACCTTATGCTAGAATATGACCTTCTAGAAGGATGCTATCTTATGTGAGATGGGGGATGTCTCCCAGCATTGCTATGTGTAAATGTGTGAAAGGGAGCCTTCTAGTCAGTTTTAATAAAGCTCTTGGGTTCTAAGTCTATTTGGATTTAGACTCGAGTCACAGTCTTAAGATCAGACTAGATAAGAGCCACGAAGCAGAGGGGAAATCATGCATCACATGAACAATTCCTCAAATGTCTATTATCTACTCTCTTTCCAATTAAAAAAGGAAATCTTATCATCTAATATTTTGGCTTACATATCCTGTCCATGACAGTCCTCTTTTTAAAGGTCTATGCTTTTCTGAAGTGAGATAATCCCTGAGGAAGAAATGAGGAATCTGATCTCTGGTCTCAGTGATAAGGATGCAATCCTGGGCACTTCACTTTTTGTATTTGGACCTCAGTTTCTTCTGTACAATGCAAGAATTGCATCTGATTATCTCAAATGCATCTTCCAGATCTAATATTCTATGACATACACAGTTGATTTTCATTAATCAACTTGGTATGTTCTAAAATTTGTTCGAACACCTACTAGCAAATATAGAACCATTATTTCTAGAGGAAAAAGAGAGTCATGCTCCTGTAAGCCTCTGGCTACCTTTTTGTCAATCTATCAATATATAATCTTGTTTTATGTTTGTCTATTTAAAGACAATATAATAAATGTGCAGTATTCATTAACATTGAGTTAATGGCCAATAGCACTAAAACTCATGGCTAAACAAAGATTATCAACACATATATTTTCTCTGTGTTAGTTTTTTGTTACTGTGACCACCTCTAAAAAAAAATTTAAGAAGGAAATACTTAATCTGGTTCACACTTTAGAAGTGTTTTGGTTTCTAGTTAGCTGACTCCATTGTTTTTAAACCTGCATCAAGGCAGAAACATCGTGGTGGAAGAGTGTAGCAGAGGAAAACTCTACCTCATAGCAGCCAGGAAGCAGAATATAATAGAGAAGAGGGGTGGAAGACAAGAAATACCCTTCCAGGGAATGCCCCCAGTGACCTCTTTCCTCCATCCAGGCCCCATCTCTTAAATTTTCCGCCATTAACTGCTAAGGCATTCAGCTATGAATCCCTCAATGTACTAGTCCATTGATAAGGTCAGGGCCCTCACTAACTAATCACTTCCAAAGTGCCCTGCCTCTGAACATTGCTACATCTGGGACAAAGCCTTGAACACATGGACTTTTGGGGGGCACTCCAGATCCAAATTATAACACTCTGTAAAGCATGTCACAGCTTTCTTACACACTGAAGCAATAGGCAACACTTTAACACTGTGCTGGGGCACCATTTTAAACAGTGAAGTCACCAATGATAAAAACAAAAATGCAAGAAATACAGCACTGTTAGACTGGGAAAAGAACACATGTTTACAGTATGCAAGCTGACATGTGTTGTCTCCTTCCACCTTGGCTGGGATCATGCATGCCAAGTGACTCAAATTTTTTCAGCTCTTTGAGTATTTGTAAATGACTCTAACAGTGCTGAGAGTATTGATTTGGGGCTACAATAAATCCAGTGAAGAGGTGAATTTACTTATACACCATCTGTAAATAATAAACATTGACTCAAAACTGACTGTTATGACTGAAGTTTTTACAAATTGCTGTACCTTATAACCTCATTTTGTTTCCTTTTACCCTTCATAGAATTTCATATGCTATCCTTGGTCAGGACCCATCTATGTACAACTTCCATGGGTTCTGAGTCAAGAACTCTCTGCTGTTATGCCATGCACCAGTAGCATACTTTTCTTTTTTGTCTCTTCTGGATCTAGTCCTTCTGGGATGGGGGTATGAAAAATGGTGGAATGAGACAGACATCATTACCCTATGTACATATGTGATTAACAAGAATGATATGAATGTACATCATGCACAACCATAGAAATGAAAATTTGTACCCCATATGTGTACAATGAATCAAAATGAAGTCTGTAAAAATAAATAAAGAAATAAACAAACAAACGTGAGTATGCCACTTTGTTGCTTAGCTATACCTGATAGCTCTTCATTGGCCATAGAATAATATATAAACCTCTCAGCTTGCTTTATTGCACCCTTCAAAACCTCATCCAAACCCAACTCATATCTTTCCACCATCTTTCCACCATTGTATCTTATGCATTAACTACCCCCACATTGTAATTCATCCATCCTTGTGATATCCTTGGCTTGAAGCTTTGCAGTTGCTATTTTTTGTGAATTTGCTTATAGCATTTAACTAGTTATATGAAGTTTATGTACTGTACTGCTATCTCCTTAAGGACAAAGCAATTATCCTATAGATATGTTCTGTTCTAATACTTAAAAGGATACTATGGCATGATAGGTGTTCAACAAAACAGTGAAGAACACATAGAAGACATATAAATATGCTATTCACTGAAAATATTTAGTACCAACTATTTACCATGTAACATTCTAGATATAAAGATGCAGCAATAATGAGACAAGATAGGTAGAATTTAAGAATTAGTAGGGCATTATTTAACCTCTTCAAATCTAAATTTCCTCACTTATGAAATGGTGCTAATGTCCCTTCCTCATGGGGTTGTTGTAAGGAAAAACTGAGAAAACAGAGAGGCAAATGTAGTGATCAGCACTATCTTTAAGTATCCAACACATGGTAATTTTGTAGCATTTACTATTGAATTAATTATCATTTTTCTAGTATCATACAGCAGAAACTCCTTTGTGTTGTTCCTAGATTTTATTGAGACTCAGAACTCTGAAATCTGATGAAGACTACAAATTTTTTTCTTGGGAGGTTGGGGGAATTTTATACTCATACATAGCATGGTTTGCATGTCTATCAGAGTTGATCTACTAATATCTGAGTTGGAGATACTTTAGATCTCCTTCATATTCCATAATTATATTCATAAACTTACTCCATTTGTAGAATATTTTTATAGAGGTGAGAAATTCTTTTTTTCTGTTGTAGAAGCTCATAATTTCCTTAGGATATTTATAATAAATCTAGTACATTATCTGGCTGCAAGCAACAGAAAACCTGACTATATAGCTGAAACCAAATATGGTTTGTTTTTCTCACAAAACTAAAGTCTGGAGGTAAGTGACTGCTGGCTTTGTCTTAATGTCTCAGTAAATTAGTGCAAATGTATCTGTGATTCCCTTGTCCTTTCCCTCATGATTTCTAAATGACTGCTGCAAATAAGACTATCATGACTACATGGAAAAATGGGAAAGAATGCCAATCTTTTCAGAAAAACTCAGTGTAGTCCCACCAACATCTCTCTGGATGTGAGTGCATCCCTGGCTGCACTGATATACACAAGGAAGACTGCAAAAGCAAATGACTGAGTTTCATGTATGTCATCTCAAAGAAATATTTCTTCTGGGATGGGAGGAGGCGGGAGAATCAGATAGTATAAACTGTAGTATCACCAGCCACACAAAGGAAATAACTTGGTGTTGGTTTTGTTAACTGAAAGGAGTTAGGGAGTAATCAAGAAATTTGGGCCTCTCTCAACACATTTTGTAATAAATGGACATATATATTTCTCTCACTCTAACTTTTTCATTGTAAAAGTAAATATAAGTTATCTCTGTGTATTTGCATAGACAAAAATGAAAAGTTGCTTAATGGTAATGTTTCCTAAAGATTTTTCTCCTTTAGTGATTCCTGGAAATGAAATATCAAACATTAGGTTTCAAAATTCCCCAGTTTCCCTTCAAAAATCACAATCTTCCCACAATTAGCCACAACCTCAAAAGAAGACAGGTGAAAGACAAAGAGAGTGGAGCAGGGGGCATAGATCACAGAAGTGCTGGAAGAGACTGGATGAACATTGTACATGGTCTATATTCATGTGGGTGCTAAATGCAAGCGCTGTTTTCAGACTGATATGTAGAGTTGCATTGACCAATTTATAAGTACTTATGTCAATACAAATTAGTACACAACAGCTTCCTGAAGTATTGCATTGAAGAGTTTGAGGTAATGTCTGCACTCAGAAAGACTCATGTATTCTGCCATATCCTTGTGGGTGAAAAAGAAGGACTCATAAGGGTGCCAAATATTTGGTTCACCTTTTATAAACTACTATATCCAACACTTTGAATTGGAACTTACAGGTTACCATGTGCAATTATCTGATTTTTAATATTAAGTAATATATATTAGACTAGAACTTGGTCCTCTGCCCTCACTCATGGACTCAGGAGGTGTCAGACACTGAGTTTGAAAAATAATTTGCAATCTTTTCATTAGTGTCTTAATGAAAGGACCCCATGAACCACTGCTGGCCCTCCCTGACATCATAAAAAATGCAGTAACAGATAAACCTCATGGGTTATCTTCTAAATGACTTTAAGAAACAGAATTTATGAGACATTCACTTATAGTGACAGGGGATAAGGATGCTCTGCTCCTTGGTATCATTCAAGCATGCAGGCTCTTTCATCTTGAACTCAGCCCTCCTCTTAGATACCTGCAATTCTCTTCCCTCAGCTCCAGATGTAGAAGGAGAGTGAAGGATCACCCAAGAGATTTTCAACAGGCAGTCTTGAACAGAACATGTATCATTTCTTCTTTTCTTTTCTATTCTTTTCTTTTCTTCCTTTTCTTCCTCCTTCTGGAGACTAAAAGAAAATCAAAAGAACACCCTACTTTGTTGTTCCTTGGGTCCCAATGACCCTAGCCAGTATGCCTCCTTCTTTTTGACATGCCTTAGTTTTCTTGTAAATACTACATATAAAAATTCGTATTCCAGAGTTTTCACTTATATTTAGCAGGAAGAATAAGAAAAAAGGAATCTACAGCATTTTCCTGGAAGTTAAATTTTCCAAAGAATAATGACTGAAGCTTCCAAGGCAAAAGTCACAGATCAGGAGAGGACATACATTCCTCATCTAAGTTTCATTCGGTCAGATATTTTGTTCTTTATTAAAGAACTTATACCCTGTGAAAGAGCTTGCAAATTAAAGTTATTAAATACTTTTTTGCACAGATTTCCTGACTTGTACTAAATACTTCAGTGTCTTCTTAATGTGCTGTTTATTGAAAACTAGGAGTCTGTACATCCTGTAATGAAAATTTAACTCATGATAAGTCTTTAATAAATTTTCAATGAGTATTTACATAATTTAATACATTTATTAACTAATAATACATATGAACTTATAAATAAATAATAGAACTTTTCTGATAGATATTTAAGTCACTAATTCTTCCCATCCCATTGGAAAAGAAAGGCTACTATCAGAGAATTTTCTCTCCGCACTACCACCAAATGATATAAAAGACAATCAGGGACATGCTGAATTTGCTTTAAAAACATTGTTTAGGCTTCATGACTTAGTAAAATAACAACAGAAAATGTGAGTGATAAATCACAAGGGAAAAGTCACTAATTAGTAAAAAATTGGATCACAACCGAATAGAAGGCAATTAACATAGGGATACATTCAGGTTGAGGCAATGGAGCACTAGTGATTCTGGAACATTCACTGTGTTTCTCCAGCACTGTGCTTTTTAAATGTCAAATACAAGGGTACAATGACAGTTGTCAGCAGAGAGGAATTACAGACCTGCAAAGCCACTCACTGAATTCCAGTGATTTAGACCTCTTCCCTCAGGGAAAAGTCTAAGTAAACAACACACAGATAACATTTACCTGACATTTTCTCTTTCTTCACCTTGATTGGTAATTCAGCAGTAATTCATGTTCCCTTGGGCACACCTCTTGGGGTCAACATAGTTTTCAGAAATCTTTCTGAGAAAATGGACAACTTCCTTATGTCTCCGGACTTCACTGAGATTCTGCTCTCTAAATGACCTCATTCTTACCTTGGAATAAGAAGACTAAACATGTCAGGAAAATGCAGTCAACCAAAAGCAGACCAGTGAGGTCCACAAGAGCCAACTGACAAACTAGTACAATTACTCCAACTCCCTAATGCCGTATCTTTCTGATGGGAGCAAGTGGCCTGTGTCTTATCTGGACAGAAAATCATGTGAGAATCCCTCAGCACCCATCTAAATTATTCCCATATGTGTAGTAAGTTGGACACTGCACAAAGTATGTCTAAGAAACTCTGACAGAGAAAAGAAAGTGCCTCAGGAGGAAAGGACGTCTATACCTCCACAGGTGTTCTGCTGCCTCAGCCACACCCCCAAACCCATATGCATTGTTCTCAGGAACAGTCTTGGATGCAGCCCACCTTCTGACCTTGCTCTGACTCTGACTTCATTACATGTCACCCAGCCTCAAACCTTGGGATTGATTAGCTTCCCATTTCTCATTCCTTACTCTTCACAGATTAAGAGCTGACCTTGACTTTTGTACTTTGACCCCATGTCTCTTTGTAAGCTTGAAATCTAGTCTCTTTCTACTTCTTCTTGCAATTGACCTCTTTGGGAAAATTCACCAATCAAGCTCTTAAATTCTTGATAAGTGTCTGTTCTCCCGCCAGTCTCTCCATCCCCTCTAGGATGAGTCAAAACATATTTGATGGGTATAATTACCTGAAAAGTTGTAGCTCATATATTGTTTTTATACCTTATAACACTTTTGCAGCCTATTTTTAATCATTAGGAGAACTCTTAAAAATACTGCAAACAACAGAAATAACTGAACAGCCACACTTTTTAAAGATGAAATTTTTTTTTCACTTCCAATTTTAAAAAATAGGATAATAGGGAAAATTTAACCTCATTGTAGTTCTCTACTCACTTCCTTTCTATTTCCTTTTTTCCTAAACACAGCTATCTTCAGCAATTTGGTGGAAAATTTTCTATATGTTCATATTCATATGTAGCATATAGTGTTATCTTGTGTGTTCAGCAAGATAAGTACTATTATTTTGCATGTTTTATTCTAAAAGATGATGTTCTCATTCAATATCTTCAACATATATCTATTAAGTTAACTAACTATATGATAACCAGCTATACATCAGTCATTTAAGCCCCCATTTTAGGCCAATGGTATTTGGTTATATGTGTATAATTCAGATTTAATTCCCCCAGTTAGGGCCTACCTTCAGGTTTCTACTGTCTTCTAATAGACCTTTCAAATTCTTATTCCACCAAATAGATTAGTCCAATAATCAGATTAGAGATATCATGATCTAAATATTTCCTCAAATCCCTACCATTGAACACATAAGATTTTGGGGTATGTTCCAGATTCAAACTTTAAATATATATATATACACATATATATGTATATATACACACATATATATATGTATGTGTGTGTGTGTGTATATATATATATATATATAGTAGCTATCATTACATACTCATTTCCTTCCTGAGAGACATTGGTTTTCAGATTTTCCTCATGTATAAACACATTCATCGCATCAGCACTCTCTTATACTTCTGGCACATTTGTGCTGGTTTTTCTAGAGCAGTGTTTATCAAGCTGTGTGTCAAACCTATTGAAGTGTTATCAAGTCAATTTCCAACATCAAGACCATAATTTTAAAAAATTACATAATAGAGAAAAACAAAATAGTATGAATGGGATAAGATAGAATGGGATAGGGTAGAATGCTAGGGTTCATAACACTTAATGTTGTAGACTGTCTCCACCAAAGAGCATTAACAATTTCTTCTGTCCTGTCTCTTCCCATGTGAAGAACTTTTATCTATTTTTGCTTCCCCTGAATATGCCTAAATTTTATGACTTCCTTTATTTAATAGACTGGGAAGAGATACAGTGTTTCTATGGTTTGGATTTAACATGCCTCAATGGTTTAGGTTTTGAAGCCTTGGTCCCCATGAGGCGTGGTTTGGAGGTGGGGCTCTTCAGAATTGATTGAAACATGAGGGTTCTCATCTCATCAGTGGCTTCATTCAGGATGTATTCATAATTAAAATAGATTATTGGGGGTGGTGGAAACTGTAGAGGTGAGACATGGTTTTATGGAGTGGGTCCTTGGGGATGTATACTTGAGAACTCTAACCTGTCCCTGGTCCCTTGAACTCTCTCTTCTGGGCCTCCTGGCTGCCATAGAGTGAGCTTTCCTCTGCCATGCCCTCTGCCAGGGTGTTCTCTTTCCCCTTGGGCCCAAAGAAATGTAGCCAACTGACTATGAACTGAAACCTGTGAAACCATGAACACATATAGGTATGTCCTCAATTAAGTTATCTTTCAAAAGTATTTTATCACAGTGGCAAAAAAGCTATCATAATTGTCCCAATAATGAAATCTGGGTTCAGAGAGGTCTAGTGTCTTCTGCTTTTGTTCTCATACTGAAATCATCATGTAAAGAAATCCATCTACCCTTATGGAAAAAGCTCCCATGAATAGAGAATGAGAGACCCAGCCACTCCAGTTGAGGGATTAGGAATGGGACCAAAGCCAACTTTGACCACTCGGCCCCAGACTAACCTACAGATGATGTTGTTCTTTGAGTGAACAAGGCAAATAAAAGCGAACCTCCCACTGAACCAGTCTAGAATACATACTCATGAACAAATAAATTATTTTAATTTTAATCTGCTAAGTTTTAAGGCTATTGCATTAAATCTTAAATGTAATAGGAATAATAAAATTGCAGTAAACATAAGCTATGCAATACATCAAGATAAAAAATCCCAAAATGTTGGTGGTTTTTAAAATTAAAGGCCTATTTATCAATCAGTCCCTATGTTCATTTTGTTTGCTATGTTTAATGTTATCACTCTAGGTCTCTGGTTGAGAAAGTTAAGCATCATCTCAATTAGGTGCTTCAGCATGGAAAGACACTCATCACTTCTCACAAATTGTTGGACAAAATTTCTCACATGACACTCAAACTCAACAGGATGAGAAAGAGATAGTCTATCACATAGCAAGAAGGCAGGGAGCTAATAATATTTATTATTATGTCTGTGAATGTTACAGACTTCAATATACCATGATTTTTTTACTGTTGTGATATTTATAAGAATAAAAAACAACTCTAAGATATGTTTCTCAGTGTGAGACTACTGGGTGATACACCAAGTATATTTTCAACTTCCCAGTTTTTATCAAAGTGCTTTCCAAAACATATATACTGATTTATACTGGAAATTTTGCAATACAGCCATGCTCATCAGTGCCCTCTGAGGCATTTTTTTCCATCCTACTCAACCAAAACTGAGTGATATTAAATTTTAAATTCAAACAATTTGGTGATTTAAAAATATCCAGCTTTTCTTTCTATTGTATTTCCTACATTATTAACAAGTCACATATTATAAGCTATTGATTTTCTGGGATTTGCCAGTTCATTTCTTCTGCTTACTCTATTCTGGATTATTTGCTATCCTTTTGTTGAAAAATAACATTAATTTATATTTTCTGTCATTGGTTTCATGAAAAGCTTGCATTATTTTTCAAGGAATTATTTATTCATTTAAACACTTACTGTTTCTTACATATTCTTATACTACTCTTTGTCAGTGCCATATTTTTCCTTCTTTTTGATACACATTTCCACTTTATTAGCAAGGTCTAATATATAATTCTTTTCTTTTATGATTTATACTTTCATCTTATTGGAAAAAATCTACCTTGAATTTATACAGATATTTTCTAGAAGTTAATTTGATTTTTTTTCTACATGGAAACATTGTCTCTTTGCCACTTAGAGACTGACTCATTCTTCTCCCATCGATATATGATGCTCTCTTTGGCTTTATATCAAGCTGCCACAGGCATCCTGTTTGGAGTGTGCTGAGAGCAGGGTCATGGGTACAACCTTCCTCAAGGAAAGGCACTAAGGGAACGCACTACGTACAGAGAACATTAAAACAATTATAAAACTAATAAAAACTTGGTCTGCTTTTATTATTATCATGTACTGTCAATTCTAAAATGTGTTAATAAAAAACACTACTCACTACCAGGGCAGAAAGCTCCCACTGCTCTCTCCCTGATCTGGGGACCTTTGAGAGATGATTGAATCATGAAGACTCTTACTTATGTGTAGATCAATCCATCTATGGATCATTGTTTAATGAATTCTGGGTTAGGGCTTTATTATAAAAGTGAGCTCCCTTTCTTTGCTTCTTGGCCACCATGAGGTGAGCATCTTTGCTCCTCCATATGTTCCCCACCAGGATTTTCTGCCTTCCTAGATAATGAAGCCGCCAAGTAAATGTGAACTGCAACCTCTAAACCATGTCACAAAATAAATCTTCCTTCTTTACAAATTGACTATCTGGGGTATATTGTCACAGGGATGGAATGCAAATTAACACCATGTAATCTGTTAATTTTTGCTTTATGTATTTTTGTCAATATGTTATTGTATCTTTGAAAGGAGTAGACCTTCTTAGTGATGCAATGTTTAGTCATTAAATTTATTTTTAAGACTATCGTCCTGATATTAGTTAAGTTATATAATCTTTCTGTTTATTAAGGCAGTTTAAAGCACTGTAACTGTGACCCTCTCTAGGCTCACAGGTGGGGTAACCTAGCCCAAAGAAATACATTTTGACTGTAGAAGCATAACAAGTCCTTATGAACTTCACTTACCCTACTTTTATGCTGGGGGATTTGACTGAGATGATCTCTAATATCCTGACAACTCTGACCCTCTATGATCTTTCAACCTTTCTATCTAGATTTCCACTGTTACAAAGGTTTCCATTTCTTCTAACTTGTATTTAGCCAGTTCATGAAATAATATAAATGTCTGTTTATTCAGGTATTTCTGTATCCCAAAATGTAAAAGTATATCAGACATTTGTGGCATTCTTTTGAAATTATTTTTTAAAGTGTTCTATAACTGTGTTTTCATCATAGTTATGCAAACAAAATACAGAGATAGGAATTTTCCTTGGGTTTTTATCTCTTTTACAAAATCTTTGGATCATATAATGACTGAGTAGTAACAGAGATGAAAGTTCTGGGTGAGGGAAATAAGAACAGAGATGATGCCTCTATCTCAACAGGGAAAGCAATTTACAACAATTTGTACACCATTATCTGTATTTTTGCCAAGTATATTTCATTCAAAGCCTGCTGGTCATCAAATATGACAGGGCATAGTAAATAAATATTAATGCTCTCATGTCTTACACAGTCTGCAATAGAAATTTAAAGCCAGAAATGATAGTAAACCTTCAATACAAAACTTCTCATTTTAGGAATTAAAACATTAGGCCCAAAGAAAGAGTAATTTGCATATTTATTTTTAACATGGTCCACTTTATTTATTTATTTATTTTTAAATTTAATTTAATTTAATTAATTTATTTATTTTTATTTGCTTATTGATTCATTGAGCACAAATGGAGTACAGCTATTGTTTTTCTGGTTGTACACAAAGTAGAATCACACCATCTGTGCATTCATACATGTACACAGGGCAATGATGTCTGTCACACATTCTGTTATTATTCTTACCCCCCCACCCCAACCCCACCCCTCCCTTCCCTCTATGCTATCTATCCTTCCTCCATTCTTGCCACCCTTCCCCCCTGCATTATGCATCATCATTCATTTATCAGAGAGACCATTTGGCCTTTGGATTTTTGGGATTGGCTGATCTCACTTAGCTTAACAGTCTCCAACATCATCCATTTACCTACAAATGCCATAATTTTATTCTTCTTTATGGCTGTGTAATATTCCATTGTGTATATATACCACAGTTTCTTTAGCCATTCATCTATTGAAGGGCATCTAGGTTGATTCCATAATTTAGCTATTGTGAATTGAGTAGTTATGAACATTGATGTGGCTGCATCACTGTAGCAATCTGATTTTAAGTCCTTTGGGTATAGGCCAAGGAGTGGGATAGCAGGGTCAAATGGTGGATCCATTCCAAGTTTTCTAAGGAATCTCCACACTGCTTTCCAGAGTGGCTGCACCAACTTGCACTCCCACCAGCAATGTATGAGTGAACCTTTTCCCCACATCCTTGCCAACACCTGTTGTTGCCTGTATTCTTAAAAAGAGACATTCTAATTGGGGTAAGATGAAATCTTAAGGTGGTTTTGATTTGCATTTCTCTTATAACGAGTGATGTTGAACATTTTTTCATAAATCTGTTGATTGCTTGTAGATCTTCCTCTGTAAAGTGTTCATTTCCTTGGCCCATTTATTGATTGGGTTATTAGTATTCTTGGTGTAAAGATTTTTGAGCACTTTGTAGATTCTGGAGATTAGTGCTCTATCTGAAGTGTGTGTGGCAAAGATTTTCTCCCACTCTGAAGGCTCTCTCTTAACATTGCTGATTATTTCCTTTGCTGAGAAAAAGCTTTTTAGTTTGACTCTATCCCAATCATTGATTTCTGCTTTTATTTCTTGCGCTTTGGGAGTCATGTTAAGGAAATCTGGTCCTAGGCCAACATGATGGAGATTTGGACCTATTTTCTCTTCTATTATGTGCAGGGTCTCTGGTCTAATTCCTAGGTCCTTGATCCATTTTGAGTTGAGTTTTGTACAGGGTGAGAGATATGGGTTTAGTATCATTTTGCTGCATATGGATTTCTAGTTTTCCCAGCAACATGGTACACTTTAAATAAATGCATATGGACTATTTATTGCCTTGACCTAGAACCTATCAGAAAAATCTTACACCCTATGTAGACATGCAATTCTTTTTTCACTACCTTAATCAAATTGAATGTTTTGCATTATAAGGACTTATTCTGTTCAATCTTCACAATTTTGACTAATGTATCTATGCATACATTTCAAGGAAGATTCAAAAATTATTCTGAGACACTTCGAAATGTTCTGATTCAAAGATTGCCTATTTTAAACAGGAAATGCTTCTTAGTTTAACTGTTTTCTTCTCTTTGGA
Source organism: Glaucomys volans (assembly GCA_020662805.1). Lineage (NCBI taxonomy): Eukaryota > Metazoa > Chordata > Mammalia > Rodentia > Sciuridae > Glaucomys > Glaucomys volans. Next base: position 79,353 of record JAJEJO010000772.1, on the reverse strand, counting down.
GTGGACAGATGTTGAATGTTGATTATCATTGGCATGAATGATTATGACTAAAAATATTTATATTATAAATTTATTTTTGTTGACCATATTCCAGCTTGCTTCCCTTAGCAAAATTCTTCTCCAAGACCTTGTGGCTTTGAGGTTTGAGGGTTATTGTTGGTTGGCATTAAGTATCATGGCTTAATGCAATCATTCCTTATAGTTTAAAAGATTTTTGTGTTATAAAACAATCAGAAGTTAAAAATCACAACAAAGTCACTCCATAGAAGAAAAGAGTTGCCATAATAACAACTTCCAAAGTTTCTCCAGATATGCTGGGTCTTGTAGTACATAGTACTTGAATTAAGAAAAAAAAACATTTTTCAATGTCATCTGGGCCACAAGTTCACAAAGCACAAGTTTATGTTCAGCATATCAACATCACCTAGGAATCTGTTAGGAAAGCAAATTCTTAGCTTCCCCACACCCACTCCATAAGAAACTCAGCTCAGGGGCAAGGAAATCCATCAACCTGTGTGTTAATGATTGATCTTCCAGGTGATTCTGATGCACACTCAGGTTTTAGAACCATTAATCTAGGCAATTCCCCTGCACACCCCATCTGCATTTTTTAAACGGGAAAAATGAAATACAGAAGTATTTATAATCCCTTGCATCCTAAATATCTGATTCTCTGGCTTTTCTCTGTTTATACGAATTGTCAGTAACAGATCCAGGATGAGAACATGTATCTCCTAACTCATTTAAAACTCAGATAAAGCATGATGAAATTTTAGAGGTCAAAGAGACTTGGAGATCAATGTGTTTGATGTATTTTGTACTCCTACATAGTTCTGTTTAATATCTATTTCATTCAAAGTTTCTTATTTAATGTCTATTTTACTGAATTTGAATCTTTATGAAGCAATAGACGATACAACTTTGATCATTATTAATTGTTCTTTAACTTCACAGTGACTTTAACATAGTAGCTGCTTAACAAATATCTATTGATTAAATGGCAATTGACTATATAAGCATGAAAACATTTTCTATAGATCCAGATTCTGATAATAATAATGTGAGTTTCAATCACATCTTCTTTCTATGTTTTTAGAATAAAAAGAATAATTGGGAAAAAAGAATAATCAATTTTAATTTCAGTACAGACCTCCACTCCTTAACCTATGACATTTACAAAAATATATCTTCTTTTAAAAAGTAATCAACTATAATTCATCTTGACACTAATATGAATGTATATATACATACAGCCATCATATGTCAGCCTCCTCTTCTTTGTGATAATTGAAATCTGTGTTGTAAAAGAAAGTCTGAAATGTCACAGGGGTGTCTAGAATAATACTTTACTTAAAAAAAGATAGAGCTTCTAAAAAATAATAAAGTATCTGAGTTTAAATAGAAGCAAAAAGTATGGGGGCTCTGTAACCAGACATCTGGATTCAGATTCCAACTCTGATATGGACCAGTTAATAACTTTAGCACATGCCATCTTTTCTGTCCATATGTTGAATAGTAATGGTACCTTCCTTGTAAGAATAAAAGAAATGTATTAATATACATAAGGTACTGAGACATAGAGGTTACTTATTATTATAGAGAAGTACTAAATTAGAACCTAAACCAAGCTTTCTGTATTTTTCCAACAATATGTTCTCAATATTAAAAGCACATTAATACAAAACAAGAAGCTATCTCACTTAGCTTGAATTTGATATTGCAAGTCTTTCCAATAAGCACTGCACCCAAATGTACAAGATCCAGATCAACAAAGTAATGTTTGTGGAAGTTGAAAACAGCAAACCCACTCCATAAACGAAAGATAATGATGAAATAACATCCAACTTCTTTACCTAGTCTACAAGGTTTTCCATGCCTCTCTGACCTCATCCCTTCCCCTGGCTTCTCTCACTGGACATGAGGCCTTCTACGGGTGTGCTGCTACCTGTTATTCTTCACCTTCCCCCTGGGGAAAGCTGTTCCCCTCAATAGTGTATCTCAATAGTGTATCACACATGGTTTCTTCCTTGAAAGGGAAACCTTCAATCAGGAGAAAGGTAAGGGAATAGGTTTCCAGCCACATGTGATTAGATTAGCTATACTTAGATCATAATTACAGTGAATTATGAATTTAATGTCTGTCTCTTGGGCCACATCTCAAGCACTCCAAAAGGGGGATTCTCTATCTACTTTATCCTGCACACAGTAGGAATTCAAAGAAGAAGTTGACTGATTAAATGAGCCATGCATATAATTTGGTAAATAATATGATAAAAGATGTTAAGGAGAAAAACCAGGTTTCTACTAACAAACACAATCTTTTCATTTTAAGAAATACATAAAGAAGAAGAAGAAGAAGTGGGGTAAAAAATAGAAGAAGAAGGAAAAAGCCCAGTGGGATTTGTGGGAAAAGAAAATGGTTTTGAAGTTAGTCCACAGTAAACAGATAAAAAATAAGACTGTGCAGAATTTTTTTTCCATAAACATACTGAAAAAATTAAGCTGCTTCTGTACACATATTTCCAATTTTGTGTAAATACACCATGACGAGGTATACTTCCTTACATCCTAGTATGAATCTAAATATTGTGTTTAAAAACAGTAATCATTTGATTACTAAATTAATTTCAGACTAAATGTAACTCACTGGTTCCCAGTCTAATCAAAACTCAAGTGGAAGTCTTTGCAACTATGCCAGACTCACCCCACTTAGCAGAAACAGTCATTAATTGTCAAAGAATAAAGCAAGAATCCAGTTTCTATTAGTTTCTTTGTAGCTTAATGACAATGTTGTCAAGTTCAATTTTGTCCAAAATCAAAAGAAAGATCCAGATTATTTATTTGAAATACTTTCTCAGGCCCAAATGTTGGCTTGCAAAAGAAACAAAACCATCTATCTAAGAGAGGAAAGAATGTACATTTCATCCTCAGCAAACCTTGTAACAACATGATTTAGCTTAGGAAATGGTGAAGAGATGATGTACCAGGGGGAAAGTAATTTAAAACAGAGCTAGTCAATTGCTATAAGAAAATGTGGGAACTCTATCAGGAAATAAAACCTGGGGTTAGTAATGGGAAACAAATTGATAGGAATTAGCAATAACGCAGTACACAGTCTGCAGAAAGTCAATCAGGAAATGCTGCAGAGAAGAGACGGATCCCCAGAAGTGGGCTCTGCAGATGGTCCTGCCCTCAGAAGTCATTCTGGATGAAACTACACCTCCACTTCTTGCTGTCCCCTTGGCATCTCTATTTTGCAAAGCATCCTACCTCTCTTTGTTGTCTGTTTCGGAAAGTATAGATGCAGGAGAAGAGGATATGAAAAATTTATTACCCTTTTACATACCATTTTGTCCTTATCACAATCCAATGGAGTACATGTGGTTGTGTTCTTTTTATAGATGAGCATATGGCATTCCATAAGGTTAAATAACTTTCCCGGGCTCTTGCAACTACTAATTTTTAGCACCGTGATTCCAGCCTAAAATCCATACATACGTTTTTTCATTGCCTCCTCTCCTCCAACCTCTTGGTGGCCTTTTATTAGTTCTATCTTTGCTTGAAGCATGCAACTACACCTGAAGAAGGCTCTCAAATGTTTTCTGAATTTTAGTCCTCAAGCCTTCCTCTACCCCGTCCTTGTTCCTAATCTATCTCCTCCATCAACCACTCTCACAGTTCATATATTACATCTTAGAAATTTCCTGAGCCATTCCAACATCCGGTCATCTGTTTTGAACATCACCACCTCTGTAGCATATTCTTATGCAGAATTGTTTCAGAGCACACATCTTCTTAGTGAAGTTGGCTCTTTTTCTTCTCAGAGAGTCAATAACTAATTTAATCCATTTCTTGCCTTTGTATCCATTGGTACTGCTAGTGCTCTTGCCTTGAACAAGGACTTAAATCTGCTTTGCTTTAGTTTCACTGTCTTTGTCACGGTTACTGAAATCTGTGTTGTTGAATGTATCCACTGACAAAATTAAAAAGCGATGATGCAATATCTAAGGGATCTGGATACAACCACTCGGCATTTCTTGATAGTTGCTGTTTAGGAAGCCAGGGAAAACTACCATCCTCTTAAAAGTCAATCTTTGAAAATAGGAGGGTAAAAAAATTTCAGACACTGCAATGGATAGGGAATATGTGGATATAAATGAATGCATGCATGTAGCTCAGGGGATCTTATCAAAAAGACTTAAATTTTAATATTATCACAAAATAGCCCAGTGATATTTTAAATCACAAATTGTAGCATGCCACCCAAATGTTTTCCACTTCCTACAAGAACCTTAAACATCCCCTATAGGATCTGACTCTTCACCCTCAAGTCCATGCCCTGACTCTGTTACTTCTTTAACAATGTCTTCTATTACTTTCTTCTTCACCCCTCTTCATACTAGCCTTATGCATGAATTCAACGTATAGTGATCAAATTTTTATCTTCATTAGAACTACCTGGAAGAGTGTTTAAATACAGATTTCCCACCAGAGGTTCTAGTTCAATAGTAGGGTGGGGCATGATAATTTTCATCTCTGAGAAATTCTCAGCATCAATGCTGCTGGTCTTGGAACCACACTCTGAGACGAACTGGATTAAGTCACCAGCAAAAGGAAACAAAGATTCAAGTAAGAGAAATTAAATGTAATATTTTACCACCAAGTCTCTTAGGCCCAAGGACTTGCAATAAGGCGCGCGCGCACACACACACACACACACACACACACACACACACACATAAAGAGAGACAGAGTGAGAAATGGAGTGACAGAAAAGTAAGTTCAGCATATCTAAGAAGTCAGTCTAGAAGAGAATACTTGCAGTGGCTGTTGGCACATTATACTAACTGATATCCAACAAGAAGCCTTGAAAGAATCTGAGAGCATTTAACAGGCAAAGAAATCACAGTATTGAAAGTTTCATCATTATATGATCGTGCAATATTTAATACTACCTTTATGGGAAAAAAAAATCTAACTAGCTTCCATGACAGGCATATTCTTATTCCAACCTTAGATAATGAGAAAGAAATGTCCCCAGAATTCAGAGCAATGTGTTATCATGAGTACAGGACTGCATGGAAGTTGCTAAGGACTAGGGACTATGGTGTGACTCCTTCTCATCAATTCTGAACATGAGTGGTTATTAAAGTAATCCTGCACCTGCTCCACCCCTCTGTGCTAGTTGGAAATATCACTTTGCTTTTTAATTCAGCTCTCTAATTTAATCCAAAGTTAAATAATCATTTCTCACTCAGGAAAAGACTGAGCATTTTAACTTGTTTAAGGGAGAATGAACCAAATACTTGGTGACCAAAGGGAAGTCTGGCCTATCTTACCAAACATTTCAAGACCTCTCTTCTTCCAGGTGAAACGGAACCTCTCAATACACACTCCACACTCAGATATGGCTATGTGCCTTACTTTGGCTGGTGAAGTAGGGGCAGGTGCACTTTGAGTCCTTCATGCAAACTGGCAATGTTCCATCAGCTTGGGTCACCACAAGACAGTAGGACCAGAGGCTCCACTAACCCTGTTGGACATGTGGTGGGAACATGAATAAATGCTTGCTATTTTAAACCATTAAGATTAAGGGCAGTTGTGAGTACCATCTCACCTTTTGAATTCAAACTGGTTAACTTGAGACACCATGCAAAATAGCACCCAACTGGTTAGACTGTGCTTAGTACTGATTGTCACCTTTTCAAGAAGAAAATATACATTTAAAATTTAATAACCATGGACTATTAGGCAAGGGACTTATGATTCCTCTTCTGTGCAGTGAAGAGATGGTGAATACTTCTTCAGAAGTACTTAGAATTTAAAGGAGAAAAAGTAATCTAAAACTATGTATAAGCTGCTTCTACAGGCTTTCCATTTTGTATGCTAGAAGCTTCACTTCAATGGCCTCTCACAGAGATTATCTGATAGTTACCAGAAAGAGAATTAAGCCAGGGAATTTTAGGATGGTGATTGAACAACGAAACCATCACAAAAATAAATCTCATAAAATGAAAAGGAAAAAGAGTGTTTGAAAATTTGCTGGACTCCCCAAATTTTCTTAGTATTAGAGAAATGGCAAGAGGATTGGACTGGAGTATAAGATCATGAATTCTACTCTGTTCGCATCTGAGATTCTTGATCCATACATATACAGAGAACATTTTGGGATTCTGAATTAGTAGATATCATCCAACTAGTTGGAGTAGGTGCTTTTTCTTTAAGGGCAGTAATCCCTTAAAAAATTATATTCACAACTGCAAATTGATGCAACCATTCTGGAAAGCAGGATGGAGATTCCTCAGAGAACTTGGAATGGAATCACCATTTGACCCAGTTATCCTACTTCTAGGCTTATGCCAGAATGATTTAAAATGAGCATACTACAGTGATACAGCCATATGAAAGTTTACAGCAGCTCAATTCACAATAGCTAAACTATAGAACCAACCTAGGTGCCTTTCAACAGATGAATGGATAAAGAAAATGTGATATATTACTCAGCCATAAAGAAGAATGAAATTATGGCATTTCCTGGTCAATGGATAGAACTGGAGATTATCATGCTAAATGAAAAAAAGTCCATTCCAAAAGCCAAAGCTGATACACAGATGCTAACACACAAGAAGTGGGGAGGAAGGAAGAATAAGTTCATTGGATTAGAAAACGGGGAATGAAGGGATGGGAAGGGTGATGGGAATAGAAAAGAGAGTAGAATGAATCAGGTATACATTTTCTATGTTCATATGTGAATACATGACCAGTGTAACTCCACATCATGTACACATAATGGGAAGTTATACTCCATGTATGTATACTATGTTAAAATACACTCTACTGTCATAAATATCTAAAAAGAGCTAAAAATTTATATCCCAAGTCTGCACCTCATAATATCTTCACATTCGAGATTCAATTTTCAACATATGAATTTGGCACAAAAATAAACATTCAGTTCATAATGGAAGGAAGGTAAAGGGAAGGGAAGCAAAGGAAGAAAGGGAGGGAAGGTAATTAAAGGCATTCAAAGTCAAGAAAAGTTGCTTGTTTGATCAATGAAAATTAACATAAAATATCCCAGCCCAAGTTGAATATGATTGATATATGGAGAATAATCAGATTGCTTCTGATTCTAACTGTGAAATAAGAAATGATGTTCTACTGGACATGGTGGTACATACCTGTAATCCCAGAGATTCAGGAGGCTGTGGCAGGAAAATGGCTTTTCGAGGTCAACCTGGGCTACTAAGAGAGACCCTCTCTCAAAATAAAAAACAAAAAGGTATGGGTACATGGCTCAGAGGTAGAAAATCCCTGCATTCAATCTCCAGAGCTGCCAAAATAAATAGATATATAAATAAACACACAAATACATAAGTAAATCATGTTCTCTCTGTTAAGGCCTCTAGAAAAATCAAGGAAGTGATTGTCCCATTTTTAATAATAATCATTCATGGCAACTTGAAAAGAAACATTTGCTTTGTTCAAAATTTTTTAAAAAGACTATTTGTTAAAACTACTAGAAAAAATGGGCTTCAGTTCCTACCTGAGACTATGAAATCTGAGGTTTACACATTTCTTGGTACCATAAGAACTTCAATTCCACGGAATGTTCCCAATTTCTTCCAGGTAGCAAATTAACTACATGAATTGACATTTATTGAATGATTAAATTTGGGTATGAAAGAGAAGGAATTAAACAAAAAAGAGTTCTGATTCTCAATTTGGCTTCCTTTCAGTTCACATAAGCTCATAAACTTGGAGAAGTGCTATTTTAAATGAATTACATTACTTATAGCTCTTCTGGAGATCCTTTATGATGTAAGAAAAACTGAGCTACAACTTTTTTATATATAATGTCTGCAACAAATATAATTTTATTAAAATATTGTGTGGGATAAATGGGGCTTGCATGAGAATGTGAATGCAGGCCTTCTGTTTTCCCCCTGAGAAATAGATGAATAATAGATGATGATGACGACGATGATGATGATGATGATAGATAGATAGATAGATAGATAGTTTCCATTCTTAAACTACCCATTCAATAAATTTAGGTAAAAATTGAGATGAAATTGAATAGCTATAAAAAGTTATATTAATCACCTCCATAACCAAGACATTCCATTTTTTCCCAAAATTATCTTCATGCCCTTTTGTAGTTAATCCCCTTTACCAATCTAGGTCCTGTTATTTCTGTTCCTATAACTTTTATTTTCCATATTTTAATATTCAGAGTCAGTATCTAGCCTTTTGCATCTAATTTCTTTCACATAGCATGATACTTACAAAACTCAGCTATATTCTTTGATATATCACTAGTCCGTGAGACTATTGGAGAGTATTTCATTGTATGGAGATATCATATATGCTTTTTTACTCTCTGGTTTACACCAGTTTATGCATGGTTGGTGTACAGTTTTTAGCTATTATAAATAAAGTGGGTATAAATGGACAAATACAGGTCTTGTTGCAGTCCAATATTTGTTTCCTCTACGAAAAGTACCCAGAAGTAGGATTGCTGGATTACCTGGTAAAGATGTAGTTAATTATTTAGGAAACTGCCAAAAGTTTTCCAAGGAAGCTACATTATTTTTCATTTTCAAGGGAAATATATGAACATATCAGTGGTTCTGCATTTTTGTCAACATGTTATATTATCAAGGTTTTTTTAAAATTTTTTTTAGAAGCAGTATAGTAGGATATCCTTGTGGGTTTTACATATAACGTCCTAACAACCAATGAAATTGAATATATTCTCATACACTTCTTTGCATCTGCATATTTTCTTTGGTAAAATGTTTGTTTGAATCTTCTGTCCACTTTTTAAATGGGCTCTTTGTACTATAGATTAGTAGGAGTTGTTTGTATGGTTTAGATAAGAGTCTTTACCAGAGATGCAATTCTCATGTATTTTCTCACCATCTAAGATTTGAATTTTGATTAACTTAACAGTGTATTTAAAACAAGCATTCAACCTTTCATTATTAGCCATGATATTACTTTTGGTTTCTTTTTGTAGATGTTCTACATAAAGTTGAGGAAGTTTTGTTCTCTTTAATTGTTGAATTTTTTATCATGATGGATGTTTGATGGTGTCGATCCTTTTCTTCTACCTATATTGAGATGATTTTTATTTCAAATCTCCTGACACGATGGATATATATTAACAAATTTTCAAATGTTGACCCAAACTTCCATCCTGAGATAAAATCCATTTGGACCATGATTTAGTGTTTTCTTAATATGTTGCTAGGTTCTATTATCTAACATTTTAAAAGTAACTTTTGCATATATATTCACAGAAAATATTCTCTAGTTTTTTCCTAACATATTTGTGTCTTATGATATATTTTGGAGTAATTTCAGAATCATGAAACTAGTCAGAAAGTGTTTTTTTTTTCTTTTTCTCTTTACTGAAATAGTTCACATAAAACTAAATGTTTTCCTTTAAATATTTATTTGGATCCACCAATGAAAACATCTGCACGTGGCTTGAATTTATTGGAATGTTTTCCATTTCCTTAGTAGATTGAGGAATTTCCAGGATTTCTGAATCTACTTGAGTTAGCTTTGGCATTTATAGCTTTTTAAGGAATGTGTTTATATTATATAAACTCTCAAATTATTGCCACAAAGTTGTTAATTCTCTTAGGTTTTATGTCTCCAGGATCCAGAGAGATGCTTCATCTTCCATTCCTGACATTGATTATTTGTAACTTCAAGTTCTTGCTCCATCATCTGCCTAAATTTGAATGACATAACTGCTCTTTACAGAAAACCCTATTTCATTGATTGATTTACCACTATCTCATTTTTTACAATTTAATCAATTCTGCTCTTATCTGTATTACTTATTTCTTTGTGCTTCCCTTTGACATAAATTGTTCTTTTTCTAATACTTGACAGATATTTCCATCAGTGATTTGAAATCTTTCTTTTTCTAAATTTATTGCCCTATGTTTCAATCATCTCTAAAATGCATACATATTAGATTCTATGTGATTGCAGAAGTGAAGTCTTGAACTTAATCACTCGGATGTTAGATTCCTTCCCAAGTGTTGTGGTTTGGATGGTAGGTGTCCCCCTAAAGCTCATATGTGAGACAATGCAAGAAGGTTCAGAGAAGAAATGATTGGGTCATGAGAGTCTTAACCAAATTAATGAATTAATCACTTGATGGGATTAATTGAATGGTAACTGAAGGCAGGTGCCCTATGGCTGGAGGAGGTGGGGCATTGGATGTGGCTTTGAGGTACGTATTTGTATCTAGCAAGTGGAGATCTCTGCTTCCTGATCACCATGTGAGCTGCTTACCTCCACTACACTCTTCCACCATGGTGATCTGTTTCACCTCGAGCCCTGAGGAATGGAGCCATCCTTCTATGGACTAAGACCTTTGAAACCATGAACTCTCAAATAAACTTTTCTTCCCTAAAATTGTTCTGGTAAAATCTTTTAGTTATAGCATCAAAAAAGCTTACTAAAACACCATGTTAATATCAAAGAAAAATCATATAAAAATGCCAGATATATAATTTCTTAAGGAAGCAAGAGGAAGAGTTTTAAAGATCCCTCACATGATGTTTTATATGCCAGATGTTAAAAATAATAATAGTATTAATAACAATAATAATAACAATAATAATTTTCCTGGCTCATTACTTTTGAAACCTAAGAAATTTTTCAAGAACTAGTTCCTTACTTTGGGAAATGTTAGCTACTCCTGCTCTTTACTTGGTTTTTCCTATGCTATCAGCTCTTGCTAGCTGCTCTCTCTACCTCAATAGACTGTTATGTTTGACATAATTGAACATTATAAGAATATTCACAAAACTTAAACATAAACATTGGCATTGCCTGGTCTCTGTAACATTTCTGATAAATTTTCATTCAACTCAATTTGAGAAACTTCCAAGGCAAAGATGAACATGAAGGACAGTAGCCATTATTTATGTTGGATATCACTTGACAATTCATCTATAAATTCATTTTTATGAATACAATTTATAATGTTTACACATATTAATAAAAATGGGTAAAACATGATTCCCTCTTCCAAATATTCAATGAAGTAAGGAGAGACCTGTAAGTAATAGAAAGTAAAAATTGTGTAATAAAATCCATGATGTTTAGTGATTGCTATAGATGAGGGAGATAGCAAATATTCCCCCTTGGGCAAAAAAGGAAGGACATAGGAATTAAATAAAATAGTTGCTTCAAAGACATTCTCAAAGAGACATTTTAGGGTCAGGAAAACTTGACATTAACCTTACTCAGTAGATTAACATAAAAAAGAACTTGTCAATCAGAAAGAGGTTTGATGAGACTTCTAAGTCCTTTTTGAGACCTGATGTTGGCAGGGTTTCTTACCAGAATAATTTGATTATTGGATCTTTCTCAAAAGCATATATCTGCATCCTTTCTACTATAATAGATACATCAGGCTATCACTGTCTCCTGCCATTAAACATTCAAATCCTATAATTAACTCCCCTTGTTGATTTCATGCTCAACCAGTAACCCTCTGATAATTTGGCTTCCTGAGTAGTTTGCACATGAAGAGTGAAGGTATAGCTCAGGCTGGTGCTATTATCTATTCCCTTGAGCAGTTAGAGCTCACATTGAAATTTAAGAGTCTGCTATTCTGATTGATACTTCAGCCTCCTGAGAACATTGTTATCACAAGCTACCATCCCAGAGGGGGACCACCTCTGGAACACTGATATGAATAAGCTTTCAATATAAAAGCCTGAATTCCAAATCCTGTACAATAGGAAATTCCCTGGAGAAGTCCCTGTGAGACTGCAGAGTTCAGGGTTCCACCTCTGGAAGGAACCTGTGTGGATCTGGAAAAAGCTGTTGCTGCTCTGACAGCAAGGTTAGGTTTGTAGCATCACCAGGTGTAAAGTCCTACAGTGCCTTCTGGGTATCATCTTATTAGGTATTGTAGGCAGCTGAAATAATTACTGGAACTTTCCTTTGATTCTCAAAATTTCCTGATTTCCTAAAATCTGGTGGTAACTTTCTCTTTTCTTTCACAGTATAGTCAATAACCTTTAATAGCTGATTTATACTTGAAACGCCTACAGAGAATTCTCTTTTCCCCAAAATCTAAGCTATTAAAAAGATATTCTTATATTTAGAATCCTTATAAATAAACCAAAAATATGTTCAGCTAAGTTTAATGAAAGAACTTTAATATTTCAGTGTTGGGCAAACAAAATATTTTACTAAAACATAACTCATGGTTGCTTCTTCTTTTTTTCTTTCTTTCTTTTTTTCTTTTTCTTTGTACCAGGAATTTAACCCAGGAGCACTTAACCACTTAGCCATATCCCCAGCCCTTTCTTACTTTCTATTTTGAGACAGGGTTTCATTCAGTCACTGAGGGCCTCGCTAAGTTACTGGGACTGACTTTGAACCTCAGATTGTCCTCCCTCGTCTCTGGAGCCACTGGGATTACAGTCATGAGACACTGCACCAAGCTTGCAGTTGCTTCTAACAAATTTATATCTAATCATAAGTGGGTGGATGAATAGTTTTCCTAATCATTCTGCATATATACACAGATAGAAGAGCACATCTTAAAGAAAAATTACACTGTTTTTATAGTACATTAAGGTACTTTCTTGAATACATGAATGATTTAGCGATACATCTGAATTCCCATGAGATACATCATAAAAGATTGACTTTCGATGTCAAATTCAAACTTACTAATCTTTTGAAAATGTAAATCAGTGGATATTTCACTAGTCAGAAATCCTAATTCAGCACAATGGCAACAATAGACTTATGGGAAGTCAGCAGTATATGAGACAGGGGTAGGACAGGTCATGAAAAGGAGGACATGGGTAGGCAGTAGTGACAGAGGTCAGCAATAGTAGATGGTCTGTAGTGTTTCATAGATCTGCTCAGGATCTCAAGGATAATGGAATGTTCTGGTAGGAGAGATAAATGCAGAGTGGGGTCCAGTCAGTCAGCTAGTGAAGAAACAGGGCCCAGTGATGATGGAGACAGCCCTGGACAGATACAGAGACCATGTGAGTCTTTTGAGTATCTTTATTTAAAGCTTCACAGACATCTTGAGATGGCAGTAGGGTGCTGTAGGAACTGCAAGAAGTTATTTTCAAATCATTTCTTACTGTCATAATTATCAAAGTAAAATATTTTCCTCAAATGAAAGGCAAAGAAATAAATATTTGTGAAGAACTTCAGAATAAATGTTGGAAACTAAACCCAGGAGCTTAACTCTGTTTTTTTCCAAATCTCACTAAAATTCAAATAATCAACTGCAATGGTATAACTCCACAATGATAAAGAGAGCAGAGGAGGATGCAATAGTGGAATAGAATTCTCAACACAAGTTTGACAAAAAGAAAGCATCACTAGAACATAGTTAGCTTTCAGCTCTTTTGGATTTCCTATAGGCAAGCTGGTGGGGGAGATAGCAAGAAATAAGTTTTTATTTTTCTGCTAAACCCCAGGAACTGGAAAATTCAGTTATCATGCAAAAAAAGAAAATTTTCTTAAAATGTATATGGGAGAATATGTTGGAAATTAGGACTTGTTCAAATACAGATTCCCTCTGCTACCCTGGAGGGAAAACATGATTTTTTTCTCTCTGGGGATTTAACTAGACAGATTATGGTCTGAGTGACATCAGACAGACCCTTATTGGAAATGGGATGAACTGAAACTCAGAATGATAAGCAATCACCCTGACCCTCTTCCCCAAGTCTAGGCTCAGATCTCAGGCTGCCAGCCTTCTGGTACTGCTCCTCATTCCAGTAGAGAATTGG
>JAJEJO010000772.1:0-65448 GCA_020662805.1 Glaucomys volans | reverse complement strand
AAAAAAAAAAATTGAGTGGCTCAATTTTGATCATACAGAGATATATTTCATAAATACTTCAGAAAAAGATGCAACCCAAGCAGGAGGCTGAAGCAAACAGGAGAAGGAATGGGGAAGAAATAGAAAGTCTGTGGCAACTTCCAAATCAATAAAATTTCAAAAAGATATCTATGAAGTATGATGAAAATACTGTTTTTAACAAAGAAAGCACAGATAAAAAGGAAACTCTTGAAGTTAGAATAAGATCAAACCAAAAAGTCAATAACAGAGGACTAGAAGATGAACTTAAAGACGTTTCTCCAAAATATATATAGAAATACAGGAAGAGAGAGATTTAAGATAAATGGAAAATCGAAGACTCAACTCAAGAGATCCACCATACTAGTCAAGAATTCCAGAAAGAGAGAAGGAATAAATAATTCAAAACAAATTCCTCTTACTGGAACATAATATTTTCATAATGAATCATTAATTAAAAAGAATTGGATTTTTCAAAACAGAGTGATTTTATTTTTCTTTTTTGGGTACCAGCGATTGAACCCTTGGGCACTTAACCACTGAACCACATCCCCAACCCTATTTTGTATTTTATTTAGAGACAGGGTCTCACTGAGTTGCTTAAGGCTTCGCTAAGTTGCTGAGGCTGGCTTTGAACTTGTGGTCCTCCTGCCTCAGATCTTCCTGCCTCAGCCTCCTGAGTCATTGGGATTACAAGCATGTGCCACCTCACCCAGAATCTTAAAGATACTGAAGCATTGCCTTCAATAAGAAGAATTGTTTCAGCATTCTGAAATCCCATCCCCAAAATATCACTCAAACATATGAAGAGAATGACAACACTATCTGATATGAATAGTTTTAACAAATTTGTCTCCTATGTGTTCTGTGACATAAAGCCATTAAAGTATATGCTTATTAACACTATGTAGGAAACTAGAAAATGTGGGGGTTGGGGGTGGACAGGACTAGCAACAATTAACTTTGCAAGTAGAAGAACATGATTTTTAAATCTGAGATTATTGCCTCTGAACAGTTATAAAGTTTTGTATGTCTACAACAAAGTTTAGACTACAGAAGAGTTGGAGAAACAAAAAGATAATGATTAGATTCAGGAAAAATGTGTAAGAAAGTAAATATAGTCATAGAAACTATGTTGCAGTGACTATGTTATTTAGATAGAATGAAAAAACACTGAACATTCAAAGTTTATGATACAACTATTCTCATAAGGTTATTGTATGGGGAGTGTTTGTAACTTGGGGGACAAATATAAGGAAGCGATTCCTAAATGATATTGACTAACAACAGAAGTCAATAATCAGTCAAAAAATAAAAAGTAAATAAATTGCAAGTAAGTTACATGGAGGTAACTATAAGGAAAAATAGGTTAAAAAGTTGAAGGAACTTTAAAAGAAAGCGACAAAGGTTACCTTTTCTTTCCATACTGGGATTTGAACCCAGGGATGCTTTGCCATGGAACTTCCTTATTTATTTATTTAATCTATTTATTTACTTTTATTTTGAGACAGTGTCTCACTAAATTGGGTAGCCTTAAACTTGTAATCCTCCTGTCTCAGTTTCCCAAGTTCCTGGGATTATAGGCATTTACCACCGTGCCTGCCTTTGGTAATGATCCTTTTTGTCAATCTTGTTCTATGTATAGATATCAATATAAATTTTGAGAAAGTAATGTGTATAATTTTCTAAATTATAGTCTTATGAATATATTCCACATCATTCAAATTTGTTCTGAATGTTAAGGATTATTTATCATTACATTGTGGAAATATATCAAAAATTATTTAATTATCCTCTATAGAAATTGGAATTCTTCTAGTTATTCACTATAAATGACATCGCTATTAATACCCTATTCATTTTATATTCACAAATATTCTAGAAAATGTTCTTAAAAATCAGATTTCTGTAATTTTCTAAAACTTTACATACTTGTGGGCTTATTGGCTCAAAGGAAGTAAGTTGGTGTGTCATCTTTTGTTTTCATTACTCTTCTCTCACAAATTGCTTTTAGATATTTACCCCCAGTCATGCCCTGTGTAATTGTAATAACACATTCATTCTATAACCGTGTTCATATCTGTCACACATATGTGTTCTTCATACATTTGACCCATGTTTCCTCCCAACCAGCCAACAAAGCTGGAGGTGCTATCACCCTGTTGAGATTGAGTCATAAAGATTTCTTTGATTTTGAGTACACATTACCCAATTCCCCTCTTCAAATACATTAACAATCCCAAGTTTTTCAACAAGGTGCGAAAGTGAATGTTTTCCCCACTTCCCCAGCAAACATGGTGTTCAAAATTAACTACACTTTTTTTTTTAAATGGAAGCTTTCAATGCAACTCTAGAAATTATGTTAGGTGGCTTGTAATATTCCTTAGTATCTAATGCTAGATATGAAAATATTTACTTATTTCAGAGTTGGCTTTACTAATATAGAACGATCACTGATTTCAAACTTTCAAGCAATTTCCATTTAGAAAGTATGCCTCTCAGTGTCACCATGCTTCTTACAATTTTGCCTGTTTTTAAGTCAATTTGTTATTGATTCACCCAGAACGGTCAATTATATCCTGCAGAACTTCTTTAGTTCTCAAATTATTGACCCGGTCAAGTCAATTTGTAATTAGACAACTTTTTAAAAGTACTTTCTCTCCACAGCTATAATGTAGATTTCGAATTGTTGCTCGGTTCTCCCCAACTTGGTGATTATCTGGGTCTGATGCTGTTTTTATCTGCAGCAATTATTTTTATTGAGGTATATCTTGTATTTACAAAAGGGGTTGAAAGAATTGCTCAGAACATTCCAACCTTAGGTTGGGTTTGTCAGCTAGTTATTAGGTAAGAACCATATGAAATGTCATTTTTAAGCCGGAATGATTAATATTAGCTATTCAATATAATTTGGTCTAATCAGTTATTTTCCTTTTATGCATCCTAGAACTAAAATGAGTGTTTAAAATGTTTAAGATTGTTCAGGCCCTTCCACACAGATTTTAAAGAGTCTTTAAAATTATACTCTTTATAAGGAAGGCACAGTAGTCAAACCCACCCTAGGGGAGTCAATACTCCCTTTCTTTTCATATTGATACAAACATTGCAGGTACCCCCTCCTTTGTGTTAGGAAGGCAGATCCAGTTCCAAAACTGTATACTGAAAAGAACTTTGCAGGAGTCAAGGGGCCTGAGCTGTATTACATGTTCACCCATTCCCTGCGTGAATCTGGGTGAGGTATTACTACTCACTCATTCTTCCAGTGTTGGTAACAGTTCAGCCATTAGTGCCCAGGGAAGCCTTCCCTGAGTATCACTAAAATTGAGATTTCCATAGCACTCTGCTGTTCCTTATGTGAAATCATTTATCATACTAAAAATATATGTTTATTTACTTGGCCACTTTCTATTCTTTTAATAAATGAGTTCAGTGCAAGCAATGAACTTTCCTCTTAGAACTGCCTTCATAGTGTTCCAGAGATTTTGAAATGTTCTATGACTATTCTCATTTACTTCTAAGTATTTTTTTATTTCATCCTTGATTTATTCTGCTATCCGTTGGTCATTCAAGAGCATATTATTTAGTCTGTCGGTGTTAGAGTAGCTTCTATTTTTTATTTTATGGTGGATTTATAATTTCATTTCATTATAATCTAATAGGATACAAGGTATATTTCTATTTTTTTTGTATTTGCTAAGAGTTGCTTTATTGCCTAAGATATGGTCTATTTTAGAAAAGGATGTGTGTGATGCTGAGAAGAAAGTGTATTTGATCTTTGATGGATGAAATACTCTATATATGTCTGCTAAGTACAAATTATTGATTGTATTATTTAGTTCTATACTTTCTTGTTTAGTTTTTGTTTGGAGGATCTATCCAGGGGTGAAGAGGTATGTTAAAGTCACCCAGTTATTACTGTGTTGTGGTCTATTCTATTCTTGAAGTTGAGAAGGTTTTGTTTGATGTACGGAGATGCTCCATTGTTTGAGGTGTAAATATTAATGATTGTTATGTCTTCTTGATGTATAATTATTTTAAGCAGTGTGAAATGTCCTTCTTTGTCCCTTCTCATTAACTTATCTTGAAATCCAATTTATCTGTTATGAGGATAGAAACCCCTGCTTGTTTATGCAGTCCATGTGAGTGATAATGTTTTTTCTCATCTTTTCACCTTCAGTCTGTGAATGTCTCTGCCAATGATGGGAGTCTCTTGGAGATAGCATATTGTTTGGTCTTGTTTTTAATCCAACCTGTCAGTCTAGGTCTTTTGATTAATGAATTTAGGCAATTAATATTCAAGATTATTATTGAGATATGACTTGCATTCCCAGTCATTTTGGTTTATTTCTGGTTTTCAACTTGAATAAGTTTCTCTTTGGATTGATTATTCCTTTAGTTAGTTCCTCCCTTTGCAGTTTTCACTTTTTTTCATTTCATCTTCATGGAAAATTTTGCTGAGAATATTCTGTAGTGCAGGCTTTCTAGTAGTAAATTCTTTTAACATTTTTTTTAATCACAGAAGGATTATATTTCACCCTCAAATCTGAAGCTTTATTTTGCTGGGTATAGTATTCTAAGTTGGCATCCACTTTCTTTCAGAGCTTGGAGTATATTCCAAGACTTCCTAGCTTTGAGGGTCTGGGTTGAGATATCAGCTGAGATCCCAATTAACTTCCCTCTAAATGTAATCTGACATTTTTCTCTGGTACCCTTTAAAATTCTATCCTCATTCCGTTTATTAGGCATTTTCTTAAATATGTGACTTGGTGTAGGTCTGTATAATTTTGTGTATTTGAGGTCCTATAAGCCTCTTATATTTGATTTACTAATTCATTCTTTAGATTTGAGAAATTTTATGATATTATTTCATTGAAAAGAGTGTACATATACATAGTTTTGGTTTGAATCTCCATGACTTCATCAATCCCCAAAATTTAAATTTGGTCTTTTCTTGTTATGCCATATTTCTTAGAAATTCTGTTCATGGTCTTTTAACATTTTCCTCTATGGTCTACTTTATTTTCAAGATTATGAATTTTGTCTTATTGCCTGAAACTCTGTTTTCCAAGTGGTCTCTCCCATTGGTCATGCTTTCCATTGAATTTTTGACTTGGTCTATGGATTGCTTCTTCTTGAGGATTTCTGCTTGATTTCTTTTCAAAATCTCTGTCTCTTTATTGAAGTGATCTTTCACCTTCTGAATTTCATTTCTGATTTCACTTTTTACATTGTCCTTTCCCTTGTGGATCAGGGGATGCAAAGTTGGTTCAACATACAGAAATCAATAAATGTAATTAATCACATAAGTAGATGTAAAGATAGGAATCATGATTATCTCAGTAAATGCAACAAAAACATTAGACAGAATACAGCACCACTTCACATTCAAAATACTCGAAAAACCAGGGTAAGTAGTAACTTACCTCAACAATGAAAGGCTATATGTGCTAAAGCCATGGCCAACATCTTTCTAAGTGAATAAAAATCGAAAGCATTTCCTCTAAAGACTGGAACAAAACAAGGATGCCCTCTTTCACCACTTTCATTCAACATCTTCCTTGAATCTGTAGTCCGAGCAATTAAAAGAAAGAAATTAAAGGGATGCAAATAGGAAAAAAAGGAACTCAAACTATCTCTATTTGCTGATGACATGGTTCTATAATTAGAAGACCAAATAATTCCACCAGAAAACTTCCAGAACTCATAAATAAATGCAACAAAGTAGCAGGATATAAAATTAACACCCATAAATCGATTGAGTTCCTATACATCAGTGATCATCTACTGAAAGAGAAATTAGGAAAACTATCCCATTCACAATAGCCTCAATAAAAAATTAAAATATTTGGGAATCAATCTAATAGAAGATGTGAAAGACCTCTATAATGATACCTACAGAACACTAAAGAAAGAAATTGAAGAAGACCTTAGAATACAGAAAGATGTCCCATGCTCTTGGACAGGCAAAAGCAACATTGTCAAAATGGCCATACTACCAAAAGTGTTATACAGATTTAATGCAATTCCTATTAAAACCCCAATGACATTCTTCATAGCTATAGGAAAAGCAGTCATGAAATTCATTTGGAAAAATTAAAATCCCAGAATAGCCAAAGCAATTCTTAGCAAGAAAATAGAAGCTGGAGGCATCACAATACCAGACCTTAAATTATAGTAACAAAAGTGGCATGGTTGTGGACCAAAACAGACACATAGACTGATGGTACAGAACAGAAGACACAGAGACAAACACACATAAATACAGTTATATCATAATAGACAAAGGTGCCAAAAACATTCATTGGAGAAAAGATAGCCTCTTCAATAAATGGTACGGGATAAACTAGAAATTCATGTGTAGCAAAATGAAATTGAACCCCAATCTCTCACACTGCACAAAACTCACTCACAGTGGCTCAAGGACCTAGGAATTAGAACAAAGAACCTGCACCTACAAGAAGAAAAAGTGGGCCCAAATCTACATCATGATGGCTTAGGAACTGACTTCGTTAATGAGACTCCTAAAGCACAAGAATTAAAGACCCAATAAACGGGATGGAATCAAACTAAAAACCTTCACAGCAAAGAAAACAATCAAGAACATGAAGACTTGCCAACAGAATTGGAGAAAATCTTTACCTTCTGCAATTCAGAGCATTAATCTTCAGGATATACAAAGAACTCAAAAAACTTAACCCCCTCAAATACAAATAGGCCAATAAATAAATAGACAAACTGAACAGACATTCACAGATATCAACATACACATGGAAATAAACATGTAAAAAATGTTTATCATCTCTTGTAATTACAGAAATGCATATCAAAACTACTTAGAATGGCTATTATAAAGAACACAAACAATAATAGATGTTGGCGTGGCTGTGGGGAAAAAAGGCACGCTTTTGCATTGCTGGGGGAGTTGCAAATTGGTACAGCCACTCTGGAAAGCAGTGTGGAGATTCCTCAGAAAACTTGGAGTGAACCTACCTTTCCACCCAGTTATCCCACTCCTTGGTTTATACCCAAAGGACTTAAAATTAGCATAGTGCAGTAACACAGCCACATCAATGTTTATAGCAGATCAATTCACAATAGCTAGACTGTGGAACCAACCTAGATGCCCTTCAACAGATGAATGGATAAAGAAACTGTGGTGTATATACACAATGGGATACTACTTATCAATAAAGAAGAATAATATTATGGTATTTGGAGATAAATGGATGGAATTGGAGAATATCGTGCTAAGTGAAATAAGCCAATCCCCGCCCCCCAATAAATAATGGTTGAATGTTTTCCCTGATAAATGGATGATGATATATAATCAGGTTTGGGGGGGTGGGGGTGAGAGAAGAATGGAGGAACTTTAGATTACAAAGAGGGAAATAAGAGAGAAGGGGGTCGGGACTATGAAAAAATGGTGGAATGAGACAGATATCATTACCCTATGTACATGTATGAATGGTATGTATGAATGGTATGAATGAATGGTATGAATGTACATCATGCAAAACCATAGAAATGAAAATTTGTACCCCATTCATGTACAATGAATCAAAATAAAGTCTGTAAAAATTTAAAAAATTAAATTAAATTAAAAAATAGAAATAAAAGAAAGAAAACTAAGATTTCATTTCACACCAGTCATGATGGCAATTATCATGAATACAAGCAACAATAAATGTTGGCAAGGATGTGGGGAAAAGAGAATGCTTATATATTGCTGGTGGGACTGCAAACTGTTGCAACCACTCTGGAGAACAGTATGGAGATTCTTCAGAAAACTTGGAATGCAACCACTATTTGACCCAGTTATCCCATTCCTCAGTAAATACCCAAAGGACTCAAAATTAGCATACCATAGAGACACTACCACATCAATTTTTATAGCAACTCAATTCATACTAACTAAAGTATGAAACCAATCTTCAACAGATGTATAAAGAAAATGTGGTATATATACCTGATGGAATATTACTCAGCTATAAAGAAGAATGAAATTGTGATATTTGCCTCTTTGGATGGAGCTGGAGAATATCATGCTAAGTTAGATAAGCCAATCCCAAAAAACCAAAGGCTGAATGGTCTCTCTGATATGTGGATGCTAACTCACAATAAGGGGGTGGGTGTTAGGGAAGCATAAAAGTACATTGGATTAGATGAATGGTAATGAAGGGAAGGGAGAGGAAATGGGAATAGGAAATATAGTAAAATGATTTGGACATTACTATCCTATGTGCATATATGATTACATGACCAATGTACTTCTACAACCAGAAGAATGAAAACTTACACTCTGTCTATGTACAGTATGTCAAAATACATTCTAGTATCATGTATCACTAAGAACAAAAAAACACCACATGCATTTAATGTCTGCTTACTTTAGCAAACTAAAAGTATGATAGAAGAGGGAGAGATGTCTTATTTATTCCTTTATCCCGGGAATCTAGGACAATGACTGGCACACACTAAATAATGCATGTGAATTGTTCAATGAATAAGTAGATAAAATTAGTGTGATAGTTTAGACCTTCAGTTTCATTAGTAACAGAAATACAGTGGTACCTGTAATTCCACTCACAAGATTGTTATGATGTTGAGATGAGGTGGCTAGGTAGACTTGAATAGGACAGAAGATATGTACGGATGTTCCTAAATTACGTAGATTTGATTTACACTATTTTTTGATGGTCTGAAGATGATATAATTTAGTATAAACTGTACTTCAAAAGAATTTCAATTAAAGTTTTGGTCTCTTCCCAGGCTAAGGATATGTTATGACACTCTCTTGCTGTGCTGGACAGTAGCAGCAAGCCACTGCTCCCTGTCAACTATGTGATGATGAGGGTAAAGGGCCATCGATCTTCACTGCGGTGCCTTGCTAAGCTGAGTTCAGTATGATAGGTGTATTAAATGCATTTTTGAATTATGATATTTTCATTTTATGATAGGTGTATTGGAACATAATTGTATTATAACTTCAGCTTCTTCACTATTAGAACTTTTCCCCAAATCCAAGAGGGATAGTGTGCATAAAAGTGTTTTATATACTGACTAGCTCTTCAAAGGCAAGAATTAATATTACCTTTCATGTAAGTGAAGATTTTGTTACATTCTTCATATAAAGATTTGCTTGAGGGTTTACTCCACTAGTCTAGACTTGATGTGGCTACCTACATGCTTGCTTTTCCTTTAGTCTTTTAATGTACCGTTTCACAGCAGTTCTCTAACCTCTACTGCCTTTGCTGATTTGTTTCCTCTTCCTGGGAACACATCCAAATAATAAAGATCCCATATGAATTAGAGTTCATGGGGAAAAAAAGAAGCCATTCCAGGTATCATAAATAGAGTTAAATAAATACATGTTCTTTACAAGTTGAGAGTTTTTGTCATGAACACAGTGAATCTTGTCAAACACTTTTTCTGTATCTTGTTATCTTGTGTTTTAGCCTGCATAGTGTGATTGCTATATCACCTAGTGTTACTATGATAATTACCTTAGTGGATATGTGTTTCTGTAAACAGGCATGTATACACATATGAGAGATTGTATAGAATTTATTGAAAGTGTGCAATAAATAATGATTATTATTTATCTGATTAGTTTTTATGATTCCTTGTGATAATATCTTTGTAGCAAAACTCTAAATTCCATAAGATCAAAGAGCCAATTTTTAGATTGTATAAATTCCCTTCAGTAGGAAACACAGTGTTCACTAGGTCTGTAATTCTTACAAGTGAGTCATATTAATATAGAAACTTAACATACACAGCAAAAGTATTTCTTTCTTTTAAATCATTTCAATTTTATATCCCCCAGCACCTACCCCACACACATTTTTCATTACATCACTCATTATCTGGGTTAGAATACAATTGAGAAACAGTTTTTGTTTTATTTTAGCAAAAAACAGAACCAGGTACAGGCCCCCAGGGAATAAATTCCTCCCATTCCACACACATTTTCTCAGTTCTCTCTCTGCACAAGACACGATGGAGGATATAAGTATGAGCAAGACTTATTCTCTGAACTAAGAATTGGAAATCATCAGTAGCTTAGAGTTGGGACAACCTGACCTTGTCTGGAAGAAAAAGAAATCTGGATGATAACAAAGATCTGACATTAGGTATCCCAAAATATCATTTTATGTGCTTTGTTCTTGCCTTTCAAAATAATGATACTATCTTACCTTGACTTGTTTTAAATGAATCACAAATTGTTATTCTTACATGACCTGAAGTTGAATCTAAAGTCTCCTGACTGAGCTTTATACACTCTTCCCAGGAATATAATTGGAATTAATTTCTCATTTTTAATTAAAGAATGAAGAAATGTGTGAATGCAAAAATGAAGTAAAGGGGAGTGTTGAGATAAAATAATCCTTGCGACCATGACCTACACCAGAGAGGGTCTGGTGTGGACAGAATGAACACAAGCATTAGGGTCAGAAGACCACTTATTAGCATTGTCATTTCAGATACATAAATAAACTGCTCTGGATCTTAATTTTGTCATATTACTATGAGAGAGACAATGTCAATAAGCAATGCTCTACTTCTCACGGGCTTTCTATAATGATCAAATGGCGGCATGTTTGCTAAAGTACATAAACACAAGCTAATGAATGTAACATTTCTAAACACATTAGCTATTGTCAATGTGACTTGGCATAGCTCATGCTTTGTTTCATAAACACCATGAAAGCTCAACTGAAGTCCTCCTACTGCTTCTTGCTACCAGAATAACTACAGTTCCAAGGTCAGAACATGAATGATCAGTGGTACATGCCTCTAATTCCAGTGTTTAAGGAGACTGTGGCAGGATCACAAGTTTGAGGCAAGCCTCAGCAATGAAACTTAGGGAGACTCTGTCTCAAAAAAATAAAATAAAAAGGGCTGGGGGAATAGCTCAGTGGTAGAGTGTCCCTGGACTAAATCCTCAGTAACATGCATACACACACATATACAGAGAATACAGCAATACTGAACAAAAGAATGTAGTAAAACAAACACACAAAAAGTGTCAGGCTGTCCAGGATTAGAATTCTAGCTCAGCAATATATGAGGAAAGTAGTTTGAAAAACGTTGTTCTTAAACTTCTTTAAGTTTCTTAATTTTACGTTTTACGTTTATAGCGTTCTTATGTGGAACTTAATGAAAAACGTGAACAAAAGTTTTAATATTGTGCCACATATAGATGTTCTAAACACATTAGCTTCATAACTCTTGTTTCCAACTATTTATTTACTTACCAAACATAATTTGAAAATATCTGCTTTATGCCAGATTTTTTGTCAAACACTGGGGACACTGGCCTTTTCTCTCTTCGACCTATTGTTTTATAAAGTGTAATTCCAAGGCTAGGAAGCCAGTTTCAATATCCTGTTTCCATAGAGTATGATGAATTCAACTTCTCCTACTACCTTTCTTCCAAAAAACTCACTGAGGAGCAAGTCCAATGATGAGGAGAATAACCATGATCAACGTAAAAGAAAATTGGTTATAACCAGTACCAGGTCAGAGAGTAGAAGGAGTAACATGGTATCAGAGAGAACCCAAATATGTCCAGTCTCAGAAAGGCTCAAAGGAAACTGAGAATGGAAAAATACATTTTTTTTGCTTTTCATTTTTCATTCAATAAATATGTTGAGTCTACTATTTTCCATGGTTTCCTTAAGGTGCTGAATCTAAGAACACTATTGCAACCACTCGGTGATTCCTGAGAAGAACTTAGGATTTATTACAAGCCATGGCTTGAAGGCGAACGATTTCAGATGCCATTACCAATCCCTGCAGTCATTTAGTCACCAGTATGAGCTATAATGGATTATTGATCTCATAGACTATAAAGGCTCTGGAAGATCTATCATAGGCTATTGGGTTAATCTAGTGACTGAACATGCATACTGATTTGTCTATTGTCTCCCCTCGTTCTCATGTATAATTCCTCCTTCTGCAGCTAATGGGAGTTATGTGCCTGCTTTCAGGAGGAAAGAAACACTACTTGAGGTTTCATGCCTCAAATCCCAATGAAATAATAGCTCAGAAAATGAAGTCTCCAGATGCTTTAATTTGAATCCTTCAAATGTTGTATTCATTTATGTGTCCATCATCATTAAACCTGTTCAAAAGTAAGGGCCTGGTGAATTTCATTTTAATTAGGTTTTTGTGGAAGTTATACTATACACATGCATTAATTCTGGTATATATAGTAGTTTCATGTCTTTATATTGCATTTGTTTAGGGTGTGTGTATATTTGTATGTGCATTGTGTGTGAGAGAGAGTGAAAAGATTGTGAAAAAGACAGAGAAACAAGAGCAACTGGTGACTTTCTGTCAGTGTCCTAAGTTTCATGCCCTTAGAGTTCCCCACCTTAAACTTTTCCAAGAACTCTCTATGACTGAAAGGTATATACCCCTGAAAAGTGAGCTCCTGAATGAGAAAAAATTTGCATGATTTTCATCATAAAACTGCAAGTACACATCACCAATGGCCTTACTGTATGTTCTCTAAAGAGACATTTCAATGAAGAATAACCAATGTCACAATGAACACACTCTTCTTATATGGTCAAGTGGTAATCAACCTTAGTCAATTCATTGGCTAAAGTAAAGATTATTCATTGGGAATGTTATTTATATTTCTCTAAGTAATGCCATATGCAGTATCCTAGAAACTTGGGAAAAGCATATGAAACTATATTTCTTTTTGTAATATGATAGTATGAAGAAAAATACTTACAACCTCTACTTTCAGAGTCTAGATACCAAAAAGATGCCTATTGCATCAACTCTTTAGGTATTAATCAGAATACACTAAAGATACCCCATAATATAGGACAAAGCACATTTCACTTTCTTAAAAGGCCTTAGTGCTTTGAAGCAATTATCTTAATTCTACTCACCACTCGAGGTCCAGCATAGGATCCATCTTATTTATGAAATCTTTTCTGAATCCTATTCTTCCTGACCTGCATCTTCACATTACCTTTGAAATTTCCAACTAATGAGCATAATGTGTATTTCATTGCATTTGGTTTTCATGGTTACCTTTGCCTTTCAGGCCAGTTTGACTAGAAAGGAGAAGGCAGTGCCTGGAATTTGGAGTCTGTTAAATTTTCATTAACTGTATAACATCACAAGAAAAGGACTAGCAAATGAAGTAAGCCAGTGAGTTCATCATTGGAATGAACATAAGACACACTCACTGACTCTCTTTTTCAATCCAGCTATCCTGCTTGTTTTGACCAAAGTGCACATTCTAGCCATAGACCGCTGGTAATGATTTTGTTTATACAAGGTGCATTTAATTATATGAACATCCGGGAGAGAAAAATTTAGCTTGGAGAAGCAAAGAAATAATTATAATACTAGCAATGCCTCTACATTGTTACCCTTACATTCTTTCCAGAATTTTAACAATTCACTTCACTTTCATTTTTCATATTGACATATCACAATTAATATTTGCAATAGTTTTTTGAGGGGGTGCCAGGGATTGAACTCAGGGACACTCGAACACTGAGCCACATCCCAAATCCTGTTTTTGTATTTCATTTAGAAACAGGGTCTGAGGCTGGCTTTGAACTTGTGATCCTCCTGCCTCAGCCTCCTGAGCAGCTGGGATTATAGGCATGCACCACCATGCCCTACTGCAATAGCTTTTTGAATCAGTAGTGTAAAATAATGCTTAAAACTGTGAGTAATCTAGTCAGAGAGCCTTTTGAACCCTTGTTCAAAAACAACATTCTCTTCAATTTTAGTTTCCTCAGCTATAAAGATGGGATAGTAGCATACCTTTAGTTTATTGTAAACATTAATCAAGATAATGCATACAAAGCAATCAACTTGAGAGAAAATGTAGCCAGTACCTATTAAGTTTTGTTGTTATTGTTTAATTATAAGTATTGATCATAACATTATTGCAAAGGTACTGCCTCCATGCCATTTCCCCTTTTTCAGGAAGGTCTTGCCCCTTGACTCACCATCTACACTAATCAATTCCTGCAACTTTCTCCGGCAAGTGTAGTATCAACCCACCCTCAGTCTGTTAACTATATCATACCCAAGAGCCTTCTCCACTCCTCTTAGCCAGTGGATCACACAGTCATATCTGTTTTCCTCTTATCCAAATCTCAAATCCATGCTCAAATCCACTAATTTAAGACTCTTTATTTTGACAGGTGGTCTCCTGTCTTCTGGTCCACTGATACAAAGTCATGTGGATCGCATCAGTATCTCCATATATTTATATCTTTACCCACACTTTCTTTTTCTCCTCTGCCTTCCATTGCTTGCTTCTCTAGCTTAGAGTTCAGTCTTCATTTTGAATCTCATTTCCAACCTAACTTTTCTTTTTTCCTGTTTTCAATCAAACCCCTCTACAAAGATTCCCATTTCTATTTAAATATTTTTCTCTCTTCCTGGATGTAGAAAGTCAAATATTGCTTCAAGAAAATCAGTTAAGAGTAGATTAAAATTGCTTTAAATTTATGCTCAATAATCTCAGGAGGTTTTCTAAAACCCTAGAAAATCCTGTGATTTCTCTAGCTAAATTGTCACCCATTTCCTTCAGGATCTTAGACTTACTTAATTCTCCTTAAACTCCTGAATATGTCATTTCTCCCCTTATTTTAATCAATAGCCTTACCTCTTAAATTCACATTTATACACATTCTCTCTGCCTCCTTTTCACCTTCTTCCTCCCTCCCTCTCCCTCTCTCTGTCCTTCTTCCCACTCCACACACCAGCTGGAGAAGGAAAGAGAGAGATTTGTGATTGAATAGAAAATCTTTCAAAGTTTTATTACATCCACCTATCAGACCTAGATGCCTGAAGTATTTACACTGTTTGTTTCTGGCTTATGTATTTTATTTCAGAAAGGAGAGTCATTCCTTCTTCCTAAATCAAAGCACTCTCTTGTGCTTCTTTGGGTTCCTATATTTCTACATATCCTTTTTTTTAAATGTGGTCTAATTTCTCCCATATTAAATTTAAAAACCACCACCACCAACAACAAAACTCTTTTTGGTCCCTTTAGTTCCCCCAGCTGTCCAGCTATAACTCTACCTCTTTTCCCTTCACCATTCTCAAATAGTCAATGAAATCTTCTACAGTAGCTGTCTCTCTTCCCTTATCTGTCATTTACTTTTCAGTCTACTATAATCTGATTTTCCAATCCACTTCACTAAAACTGTGTTTATTAAATTCAATGGTGATTCAGTGTTGCTAAATTTAACAGATTTTTTAAAATTCCACCTTGTTTTGAAGAAATTCTCAGAAGTTTAGTATTCATCCTAAAATACTGACAATCCTATATCCTTTCCCATCTTCTCTTCCTTCAGAATATTACACAATACTCATTTCAAGATAGTCTCATCTATGCTCAGGACATCAATTACTATCCATGTATCATCTGTTTCCTAATTTATATTTCTAGCTCTTTCTTTTTTAAAAAACATTTTAAGCTACAGATGGACACAATATCTTTATTTTATTTATTTATTTTTTTAATGTGGTGCTGAGGACCAATCCCAGTGCCTCGCAGATGCTAGGAAAGCGCTCTACCACTGAGCCACAACCCTAGCCCCTCTAGCTCTTTCTTTTGAGCTTTAAACCCATATTCCAATATGTCTCCTTGACATCTCCACTTGCATGACTCAATTACATCAAATTCAACATGATGAGAAATGAATTCATCTTCCCCTTAAAACCTAGTTTCCATTCATTATTTTTATCTCAACAAATGGCAGGATAAAATATCCATCCTTTTGCCCAACCCAGGAGTCTAGAAGCAATTCTTCACTGGTGTTACCACAAACCTTGCATTTGTCTCCACCTTCAAAAATACTACCATTATCTCTTCCAGCTTTGAGCCAACACTGTCATGGCTCAGAGCAACTCTCTACTAGCCGATGCTTCCATACAGTACATTTTCTAACCCAACTCAAAACTTATGTAAAACGGAAATCTGATCATGCCATTCTTAGAACCTCACAAGTTTCCCAGCTCTATAGAATAAAGACAAATTGCTTTAATATACCTTGAAAATACCATAGAATCAGCTGCTGCCTCTCTGGCACCATTTCAACTAAGGCCATATACTTTCTATACCCACACTAAAATCTCCATGAGGGAAGTGTTATTCTGTTTTGTTTACCTTTATATTCTCAGTGCTCACCAAAATGCCTGATACTCAGTTTGTTCTATGTGTAACAGATCTAGCAACTTGGTCAAGGCTACACAGACACTAACATCAAGCTTTTTATTTCAAAGTATCAATTAGAAAGAACAGACCAAATGAAGAATGAGAGAAATATTCTAGCAGAGTCCACACCAATTCCAGAATTAACATAATAGGGATGAGTTGAAGTATAGACCAGTAGGAAAAAAAAAAAAAAAAAAGCATTGTCTTTCCCAACAGATGAACTTCAACAATTCCCTGATCAGCAACCCAGGTTAATAGTTGGTTCTCAACCACAACATCAAAAGGAGAAGGAAGAGAAAAAGAGGAGGAGGAGGAAGAAAGAAAGCAAGGAGAGGAACTGCTGAGTCTTTATAGAACTCATATCCCACAAATCATTAAACTTTCCCTAGGGAAAAAGAAAGTAAGATGATTGTACAGAAAAGAACTTGTGAAAGGCAAAAGAGAAGTCATGTTTGCATTATTTTCCCTAAAATTCTTCACTTCATTGTAATGGGTCTTGAAAAATCATCATTTTAAACACTGCAAACCAAATAAGCTCCTGGCATTTCTGATACAAAAGAGGTGTCATAATTTCATGCTTTTGCAAACACACACTGTGAGCAATCAAGGAAAAAAGGAAATTAAAAACTAATTCTGCTGTTTATTCTACTCATTTATTTTATCAGTCATCTCAGTCTTGCGCTGAATAACAATCAACAGGGTTTGATAGACACACCTAGGGGAAGCCAGACATCTTCTCTCAAAATCTCCAGAACACTGGAAAGGAAAGTCAAATAACAATGGTGTGGGAAGGTGTCTCTAATTATGCAATCAAAAGTATTGACACTAACATTTTAAGATAGTTTAAAACTTCAAAAATAGAAGTTGAAGTAGAGCTGGGCACGGTGGCGCACGCCTGTAATCCCAGCACTTGGGAGGCTGAGACGGGAGGATCGCGAGTTCAAAGCTAGCCTCAGCAACTTAGCAAGGCCCTAAGCAACTCGGTGAGACCCTGTTTCTAAATAAAATACAAAATAGGGGGGGGGAGCTGGCTAGCCGCCCAACCCTCCTTAAATTCCCTCCCTCGTTCCAAAAAAAAAAAAAAAAAATAGAAGTTGAAGTAGGAGATCAATAGTTTAAAATCTAGCTGGAGCTCCTTTATCACACAATCAAAATATTTGACATCCAAATATCATGAAAAGGAAGACTGTCCCCAGAAAAATATGGACTTATA
This sequence comes from Glaucomys volans, assembly GCA_020662805.1. Taxonomy (NCBI): domain Eukaryota; kingdom Metazoa; phylum Chordata; class Mammalia; order Rodentia; family Sciuridae; genus Glaucomys; species Glaucomys volans. The sequence continues at coordinate 48,004 of JAJEJO010000772.1, read as the reverse complement.
GTTGCTAAAGTTAATCTCAGATGGCAATTAGCTATAAGTACTTGATTCTCCTGCCCTGACTTTTGGTAGATAGGAGGTCACCAAGGCCCATGATGATCCCTTTAATGTAAATTCCACATGTGCCTCAGTAGTATTCTGGAAATGATTCATAATGAATAAAACCAAATTATCCACTGGCCTCATTTGCTGCTTCTGAACTTCTCCTAAAAAGTGTGGGACAGGAGCTGGACATGGACAGGGTGGGAGTCATTAGCTTTAATTATCCTTAAACATTAAGACCTATTTGTGCACTTCTAATTAAGGGGCAGCTACCTTTTCTTGAAACAGTGAGAATGTGTACAGGAGAACCTTGCTTAAAAGAAAGCTACTGAGGCACAGGGATTGAAATCATAATATCTTTGGCTTCTTGTAATAATTTCCTGCTCTCTTTATTCCTAAATAAATCTCAGGCAATCAATCAAAAAGTATTTATTGAGGATTGGTTGCAAAATGGCGTTCCCTGCAAGCAAACTCTGGGACCAATATTTTCATGCAGGAGTTCACTGAAGATTAGCACCCATGGGGGAGTGGAGGAAGCAGAATTGGAGAGAGGGAGAAACTAAATTGCACTCAAGTCACAACTAAAGCCTCAGCTGTTCATAAATTCTTTGGATGGCTTTGAAACTGAAGAAATCTTCAGACTGAAGCAAGAGAAGTGGGTCTTTCTTACCTCCTCCACCCCAACCCTTTCTAGTTGACCAGTTATGATGTAGGCTCCCATCATTGAGGAAATTTTCAAAAGTGACTGATTTGTGAGAGATCATATCCCTAGAACACCTATTATGTATTTATTCCATGCACTTCCCAAATTTTTAAGTACAGAGAACACCTAATTCATACCTAGCAAACTCCTACATTTCTTTCACGTATAATCCAAATGTTTAGGAGCCCTGTCTTGATTTCCCAGGTTAAAAGTAAATGTTCCTTCCTCTTCATTCCCTCATCAATCACACCCCATGGTAATACTTGTCTACCTGAATCTAGTCTGTGTCTCACTTCCGACTCTGCACTCATTGAGGGCAGATTGAAATTTAAATGTTACTATTCTAAGTGAAATTTCCCAAAATACCCTATGTAACCACTTTTCATTGTTATTCTGAATTGCATTAAACTTATGTTCCTTCTTGGCTCTTATCATGAACTGTGATTATTAGATTTATCTGCTTAGTGTAAAACAATCGATATCATCCCAAACAAGAGTAATCCTGTATGTGGCCAGTGAGTTTATATTTACATTAAACATAATGAGTGACACAAAATAAACAGAATATTGGAATATTGGAATTTATCAAGGCTTCTATTTTTCATGCCAGGAAACCAGTTTCTGGCAACACTATCATGTATTTTATTAATTTCAAAATTATTATTCACAGTACTTATTCCATGGCAGCTTTTTAAATCACTAGCATTTCAAAATCTATAACATTGTCTAAAGTAGACATAAGCATTGTTTAATGTAATATAAAGTATATCCGCAATTTGCATGATTTTATGATCTGTTTGATATGGGAATATACTACTCTGCCTTGATATGTGCCTAAGTTTGGAGTTATGTCCAATTTCCACTTTTCCTATTCTTTGTTTTAATTTTACATACATCATTGAATATATATACATTTGAGTTTAATGAAAACCACTGGGAGATAGCTGTTGTTCAGTAACAAGCATTTTGCAACTAATTAAATCCAAGCAGTAAAATAGAGTGAGGTGAGCATTCAGGAGAGAATTATGTACAAATTTCCAAGAAATTTTGGTTATAAAAATGTATAACTCCTTTACTTGTGGGTGCTGATTGATTTTCACACATAGGGGTAGGTACCTGAGCTGTTTTGATATTCTAGTCACTAATACATTTATTCAAGTTACTTTTCTGATCTGCTAGTAATACATCTTAAAATTGTGAACACAGAAATGTATGATTACCAAAGTACCTACATTTCTAGAGTTCAATGGTGATTGTCTGCAATCAAGATTCATAAAACTACCAAAAGTATAAAAAAAAATTTAAAGAAAATTAGTAAAATTCACAGATCCATAAAATGCTTTCTATAAATTCTTGGCTTTCTTGTAGGTGATTATTCCTTTGATTATTCAAAGGAATTTAAAAATCGTAACAATAATAATTCAAAAAATCATGAACTTAATAGAGTTGATACAATACAGGTATTAGAAACGTTGAATGGGGAGATGGAAAGATTTGTTTTCACAGAGGTTTCTCATATCTTGTTGCCATTCTGCTGGAGTGGTGTTATTTGGCTGCAAAAGTCTCTTTCCACAGTTATTCATCCACATAAACCAGGCTGCTTCATTATTAAACACACTCACTGTGATTGCTATGGCACCAAAAGAAGGCACAGAATGGGACATGGGATGGTGTCAAGACACATTCGACCTGATAATAAAAATATCAGTCATAAGTGACATTATATCAGAGAAGCAGCTGCCATTTCCTTCCTCTTCGATATTTTTCTTTATTTTGTAGAAAAATTACTTATATATGGAGCCCAAGGGATAGGAATATGATGAAAAAGACCAGAGTCCTCATGAAGATGGCTAATACAGAGATCTCAAAATGGAAATAGAGGAAGCATCTGTTGAGAATGCACACTTGAAAAATTGTAAGCCACTAGGACCTCTTAAAGCCGTTACCATGTTACGTACATCTGCAATCACACAGGTTATTGGGTGCTCAGAAAAGGAAGCAGGCTCAAACTAACCCTGGTCACTGGAAGCCAAACAAGGTAAGCACACAAGGAAGGAAGATCATTAAGTAGACCTCCTCAGGGAACAGTGCAGGAGAAAAGCAGAAGGAGGCTGGACAGATCCATTTCCCTAAACGCTCTAAGCAAATGTTGCAACTTCTAACATCTTGACCAGAGGCTGGTGTTTCCAGAGGGAGAACCACTTCACAAAATGTCATGTTAAGGGAAGACAAGAGAAATCTTTTTCCAAAAATGATGTAATTTCAGCTTTCTCAGAACTTCTTTCTTATATTAAGCATTTACTTTGTGTCAAAATGTCAGCAAATCACAGGTGATAACTTATTTAATCATTATTTTAAAACTCTGTGAAGTGAGTATTATTACTCCCTCCGCTTTCTAGATAAAGGAACTAAAAATCACAGAGAATAATAGATTATGCACTCACAAAGCCTGTGGAAATTTTTCAAATAGCTTACTAGAATTTATAAATCAGTGTGGTTTGCACTAATGAGAAGACATTTCATACAAGAGATTTGCTCTTTATTTCCTAAACAAAGAAATGGAACATGATAACAGAAATTGGAATTTCACCAAAAACCTTTGAATTTGTTTTAAATATCATGCACTTTTACCATTTCACATAGACTTATGTTTTTCTAGTGACTACCTCTTGCATCTATAATTTGATAAATTAACAGTCCTCAGTAAATTACATTACAAGGCGTAGTGGATTGTTAAAGTTAGGAGATCCAGAAGAAAAAGTATATTCACTCCTCCTGGGTGAAATTTTCATTTGGGAAATATTTGAAGTTAATTTCCACAATACTAAGTACAGTGTAAGAATATTCTCTTAAATGAGATCCTATAAATAAAATTTGCTTAAGGGAAAAGATTAACATTTCTTAAAAACAAATTTAGATCTATAAATTATATTTATTATATAATTATAAATATAAAATCATAAATATATAAATATTTTATGTATAAATTTTGTACATAAATTATGTATATTTATTCTTTCCCCAAAACATGATTTCAGATACATAACATACACACACATACTCTCTCTCTTTCTTTCTTACTTTTCCATCTCCTCAAATAGAGTCAATAGTGCACTATAATAAATATGTAAGAATAATTCAGACCTGTCTTTTGTATTCCATTAATTTGTTTTGTTTTGTTTTGTTTTTCCTGTCTCTATGTCAATCTACATTACTCCTTAACAGAAAAATTAGAATGTCTATCCCAAAACATAGTTAAACCTCAGGATAATTCTTTTTTGTAAAACTCCTTCCTTTGCCCCCTCTTTTAATCTATGTCCCAAATTTACAGCTAGTTCAAGAAGCAAGAGGGTGATGTTGTAAAAGTGGTAAAGTGTTTTATCTTTGGTATATAAAATCACTAACTACAGGAACCAGAAGGGAACTTAAAATGTCATCTTCCTATATTATTTTTAAAGATTTTTCAAGCCAGTATAAAAATAGGAATGGTACAAGCCAACTAAAGGAGATATAACAGACATGTAATTAAGACTTATAGGTGTGCATAATACTGTCAGCCCAGAGGTGTATTGTCACTGATAAAGAGAAAAGAGTTGCAGACTTTTGAAAAATCTTTTGCCAGTTAAATACACCAAAAATATCCCAAGACTTTGGAAATGTTGTACCATTTGTGTCAAAGAAATATCTCGTTCTCTTTGCAATTCTCTTCAATGTTTTATGTTCCCTTCATTTCTGTCCCATCTCTTTTGGTGATGTGCATGCCAAGTGTCTATGGACTTAAAGGGAGAACTCACATAAACACAGTGTCTCCACTGACAACTTTATAACTGGTCCACAGTGAGGGCAGCATCTGTGGAGCATGATGCATTTCCATTGCAGTGTATCTAGAGACTTTGTAAAAGGGAAGGGTTAGGTGCTAAGCATGTATTTTGTTCACTAGGTAAGTAATATATACTGCCTATCTGGCCTTAATTCTAATATAAAATACAGCATTTGATTTGAAATCATAAAAGAGCCATTCATTGCTCTTGGGTGAAATTACCATTTGGGAAATATTGGTCGTTCACATTGAGTGCAGTACAAGAATATTCCATTAACTGAAATTCTAGGAATCTAGCATTTATATGAAAGGTAATAGGGATAACAAATATTTGAGTACACTGAATGATTAAACAGACTCCTTTGGGTGTGAGAGCAAAAATTCAACAGAAGCAAGCTTAAAGCATAAGGATGAGAAAACAAATAACATTTATTAAGAGCTTATTATATTCCAGGCATTAGCTAAGTAGTTTTAACCCATTAGCTCTGAATACTCAGAGAAATCCCACAAGGCAAAGTACTCTAGTCATTCTTTTTTGGGCAGATGAGGAAATGTGGTTCAGAGAACTAAATGCACATGTCCATACCCTCAGAGCTAGTAAGTGATTTCTTGAGATAGGATTGAGATAGTTTGACATCCAAGTTCAAGCTTTTAATTATTAAGCCACTAAAAGAGAAAATAAAATTATCTGAAGAAAATTAGGGGTATTCACAAAGTTGAAGGAAAAAAAGAAAAATATCCCAAAATTTCAAGAAGGAGGGCAGAAAATAAAGCCAAGAATTACTTACATTAAGATCCTGCATCCTCTCAGAATCTAAAAATAGAATTATCAAATGATCCAGCAATCCTATTACTGGGTACATTTCTAAAGGGAATGAAATTAGTATGTTGAAAAAGTAATTGTCTATACTTCCATGTTCAGTGCAGCATTATTAATAATGTAAATACATAATAATGTATTATTATATTATATTAATAATGTAAATATATTTACATTTATAATGTAAATAACTTAAGGGTCAGTCAACAGAAGAATGGATAAAGTAAATATGTATGTATATACATATGCATACATACACATATACAATGGACTACTATTCAGTCTTATAAAGAGAAATTTCTGTCATTTCTGCCAACGTGAATGAATACAGAGGATATATTGCTAAGTAAATTAATTCAGGCATAGAAAGATAAATATCAGATGAACTCACATATATGTGGAACTAATATGTAGAACTCATGAAGTAGAGAGTAGAATGAGGGTCCCCAGAGGCTGAGTACAAGAGAGTGAGGGAGGGAGTGAGGAGTTGTTGATCAAAGGGTACAAAGTTTCAAAACAGGAGGAAGAGGTTTTGAGATTTATTGCACAGCAAATTCACTACAGTCAATAAGGCACTATATATTTCAAAACAACTAGAAGTAAATTTTAAATGTTTCAAAATAAAAAATGATAGGCAAGCAAGGTGATAGATGTATTAATTAGCTGGACTGAATCATGCACATTGTAAATCTCTATCAGAACACCACATTGTACCCCATTAATGTATAAAATTATAATTTGTCAAGAAAACAATATTAATAAAAGTAAATTAAGAGCTGACTGTAAGGAATACCACTGAAGATGAAGTGAAATGGGCACTCCATGTACCTTTTGCTGATGGTTAAAATTATAAATCTTTTATAAAACAAAAACAAACAAACAAACAAAAGATCCTGCATCCTCTCCTCCTGCACTGCAGTAGTCTCCATGTGGCAGGGAACCTGACTGAACAGATCAGATCCAAGTCCCCCACTTTTACCACTAGTGTGGAAGGGCACATCTCAGCACAGCCTACACCCAAGATCAGAGGCTCCTGGTAAAGACTGTGATGCACTCACTCTCAAGCCTAACACTGGGCTGGAGAAATGCAGTACATACCTGCTGGTTTGAAAAGGGTAGAAAGGATTTGGGATTCATTATGTGACCACATGGAAGGATTTGAGTAATAGCTCTTCAAAGAAAGGCACTATTGGCAGGAAAAATACATGTAGTTGTGTTAGAATGGAAATAAAAATGGGTGTCCATAATACACACTACTTGGACTCAGAGGTTATACACTTCAGACCTGGCTCAAATATGAATGATTCTAGGGCCTTTAGGGTTGTTCTTATATTCTCCTACGTTGCCATCCCCTCCTCCTCTTCCTCTTCCTCCTGTCAGTACTGGAAATGAAGCCAGGGCGTTGCACATGATAGTCAAGCACTCTACCTCTGAGCTATATCCCAAGCCAATTGATTTGATTTTGAGACAGAGTCTCACTAAATTGCCCAGACTAACCTCAAACTTGCATCCTCCAATTTCAGCCTCCAGAGTGGTGAGGATTACCAAGGATCCTGGCTATGACAGCAGTAGCAACGCCTCCTCCTCCTCCTTTCTTCCTGCCATGCCTGAGATGGACTTCAGGGCTCTGTGCATGATGAGAAGGTGCTCTACTATTAAGCCACATCACCAACTCTCATGATTTCCAAACCATTTAAAAGTAATAATGATCTCTGGTCTACCTCCTTTACAATCCTTTCAAATAATAGTTTTTAAAAAGCTAAAATCAACCATGTAATTTATGATCATTCCAACAAAACTTTGTACTATTTGTGGGGATAAATATATTCATGAGCTAAGTAAATTGTGTGTAACATGTTGCTTTGCTGAAGAGAAAAAAAAAAAAACTTTCAAGTATTTCAATGTTACCATCTTTTAAACACCAAACTTTCAATGTGAAATGTATACTGAATGAAAATTTTTCCAATTTATTTATTAGAGCAAATATAAAGTCTTGGCCTGATAGAAAATTCTATTAACACTTTTCATGCCTCTATAATGAAACAATTAAACCAAAATGTTCTGTAATTGTGTTTTTGCTAATTAGATACACATTTTTGTTATTCTTTTTAATTCGTCTATAAATGTACTTACTTGTTCATTCAAGGTATAAAATTCTATCACAATAAGTTTGAATTAATTGGTCTGACTCTATCAATAAATAGACAGCCACTAGGCTCTGATGATTTCATTTAACAAATCCTGCCAGTAGTAATGGGCTCAAAGTTTTTTCTTTATTGATTCTAACAAAGTTCTCTTTGGTTATAAAATAAGATATTTTTCAAAAGACAATGAAGATTTCACAATAAAATTGTATTTGTAGAATCAGAGTCAGTCTCTTCTAAATATTTCCCTATGTATTGCTTACCACTCTGTCCAAACTTTGCTAAATACCTATCATCATTCCTGTCAAAATAGATCCTACTAGATGACTTAACCCATATCAACCTAGTGCAAGTTTAAAGCATGTTGTAAATTTAACACCTGAGAGAGAAGACTGCCGCCCATGTACCTGAAAATGAATTTCAAACTTACTTAGAAAACAAAAATTTATCCACAGAATTTGAAAACCCCTTGAACCATCTCATTTTTCCAAATTCTAATCAGTTGTGAGCAATCCCAAACTAAAGTGGCTTTATAATAGCTACTCAGAGTTAAAATGAGGAAAATGCATTCTTTATTCCAATTACTAATACCCTTACTAGAAACAGAAATCAAAGCAAAATATCTTCCCCATTTGTGCAGTGCTAAACCCCCAAGATCATGTTTACTCAAGCAAACATTCTCCATCCAATTAATAAATTGCTTCTTATATGCCAACAGCCCACAGAAAGACATTCCCCATTAGTCATTGGTTCTAAGAAAAACTTCCTGTCTACTACCAATTCTTACATACAAGTCACCATGATAGGCATAGTACGTATTTGCAAAGAAAGGAGTTGTTTCTATGTTACCCTCTATCTCACTAATCAGACCATGTGTGTCTTGAAAGAATAGATATAAACATTGAGGCCAAATCAGTTCAAATTCCCATGGGATCATAATATGAAAAGAAAGTTCTTATCATCAAATTCAGAAAGTTCTGCACTGGCTTCTCCAAAATTGACAGAAATAAAAGTAGCCAGTGCATTTTCTTGTCATTTAGAGTTATTTTACTAAATGGATAGAAAGAAATTACAAAAATGATTTGAAAGCCAAAGCGATTCTGAAATAAAAAGACACCATTAAACTGGGTTTGAATGTGAAAGCTGTTGGCCTCATTTGCGGAGTAGAAGCCAGCCTCACAGATTTGGCTATCTCCAAGGCAAATCCCCCAGCACAGTACAACCTACATTCCCACAACATTTTAATTTAGAAAGTGATTTACACTGAAGCCCTCCAGATCTGACACTTTCACTGAGTGAAGCCATATTTGTATTCAGTGCTGGATGATGCTAACTGCTACTTGCTAAAAGTGGTACAGTTTGCTGAAATGTCTGTTTCCAACTCAACATTCTTTGTTAGGGAGTTCATCTGTGAGGTTGTGTTCTCAATTCTCTGCCATAGTTGAGAGAAGGGCAAGCCCCATTTTCTTGAAGTAGCTGACAGATGTGTCTCTCATGATAGAGCCAGATTGCCTGTCGACAGTGTACTGCAAGGAGATGTCCTGTGGAGATATGAGCCATCCCATCATTGTTATATGCCAGTTAAAGAACCTTCTCCTCCTCCGCAAGGAGAAAATATGATGGTAACAGGAAGCTATAGAAAAAAGGAGGCACATTACCTTCAACTTTCAAATGAAGAATGGTATGTTTGCTTCCAGCAACCCAAGTATCAGTTGAAATTAAAAAGAAATGGATAAAGAGGAGATTTCCCTTAGAGGTGTCCAACAGAGTGATAAGCAAAAAGGACAACACTTGTCACTCCGGATAGAATCTTCTAATGTGGAGTATGGTGTCCCTTCTAACAATGTTTCCTGGTGTGGTCTGTCCCTACCTGCCCACTCAGTATCCACACTAACCAAACTACTTTTCTTGAGCTCTGGGCCCAAGAGATAGAAGGCAAGCACAGCCTCTAGCAAAACTAATCTGAGTAGAAGTGTCCCTAGGCCTTCTGGTCTGAACTGAAGTACCTTTCCCTAAGAGCAGCCTTTTGCCTGACATCCAGACAGGACTGGCCTCCCTCTATTACAGATTGTACTAGAATTCTGCACTTTTCCTTTTTAGGATTTATTCCAGGGGAATAAATGTAAGTGCATTTTCATTTATATTATTTGTTCACTGTGTTGACAAGGGAAAAGAGATAAATAGTACTAGGAAACATTTCTGGGTTAAAACCATGAAAAAACTTATTTGGTATGCTAACAAGAAAACACCTAACAAGAAAGGAAAGAAGAAAAAGAAACAGAGAAAAAAAGGGAGTGAAAGAGGAAGGGAAAAAGGAAGGAAAGAACTCAATGATCCATCTGACAGCATAGTCAGGTAAATGCAGGTTAAGATGAGACTTCATACTAGTTCACACAATGCAACCATGTCCTGTTTCCCTTTCTCTTTTCTGAACTGCTGTTTCCAAAGCTTGGCTCCTTTCTATGGCTTTGCTTCATGGCTGCATGCTCACTGGTTATGCCCTGTGGAGAATAGGAGAAAATCTGTTTCTCCATCAACTCAACTAAAATAGAACAGAGTCCTTTTGGCCCTGTCTTAACTGGGCACACATGCCTACCTCCAAGCCAATCCATGTGGCAGGGACTTGTGAACAAGCTCATTTGCTTAAGCCAATCAAAGCTCAATATCAGAGCCAAGTATGAGCTTGTAACCTCCCAAATCTCATGACTGGAAAATAGGATACTATTCAAAGAGCAAAAAATTAAGAATGGATGCTATGGAGACAAGAAACAAATGTCCACAAAATGAACAATTAAATTTTATACTGGAAGCCACAAAGAGGTTTTCAGTGAGGAAATAACAAAACCAGATTTAGTTTTGTAACTGGCATCAATGTGGAATAATTGAATATAAAGGGAATTTTTAAAGCAAACAATAGGATTTGATGACTGGATAGGAATGATAAGAAAGTATAAGAAGGAAGACTGCTTTGAATTTTCTAGCTTTCATCAATGAATAAATGTCTTTGCCTTGCATTAAGATACAGGAAAAGGAGCAGACTTTCAGGACCCCTGAAATATATTATTTTACATCCTGTAGGAAACAGCTTTAGGTAGTCAGAACTTTGAGAAATATTTGAGGAATGTGTTAATCACTACACAGGTGGGCTTAATGGTTTACCATCTCCCAAGAACATATTAAAAATAACATTGAACTACAATGAATTGCCAACACAGTGCCTAAGTCTCTTTCCTCATTTTTTAGAGGAGGCACCAAAAAACACAGGATATCAAACACCTTGAACAGCCTTTAAAGAGAGTAAAAGCTGAAACTCAAGTAGGACACCTGATTAATTCCAGTGCCAGTAGAAGCAGGGTTTTTTTTTTTTTTTAAGACAGTTCTTGATACATTGCTTAGGGTCTCTCGAGGTTACTTAGGCTGGCCTTGAATTTGCAATCCTCTTGCCTCAATCTCCTGTGTCAGGATTATAGATTGTGCCACTGTACCTGCAAAACCTTTCATATCTTACTTGAAGTCATACCAGCTAAAAAGCATCTCAGTTAGCTTTGTTGCATTAAAAAAAATAAAAAATACCCCCAAATATAGTAGTTTAAATGGCAACCAAATATTAGCTCACACTTCTATCAATATGTGATTTGGCAAGACATTGCTGATCATGGTCCTGGAGAGCAGATCACAGCCAGGACTCAGCCAAGCTCAGCTGAAGTTCTTAGTTTCTCCTTAGCATGGTCTATCAATAGCCAACGTACTAGTCCCAGTTTATACAAAGAGTGCAGTGGGTCTCCAAGAGGAGGAAGAAAGCAAAACCCAAAATGTGAGGGGATTTTTCAAATCTCTGTTTACATCACATTTGCAAATTTCTCATTGGTATAGTCAAGCCACATAGCCAAAGTCAGAGTGAGTGGGATAGGGTACTACTGAATAGTACAAAAATAAGACTGCATAAACAAATGGGCTATTATGAAATCAATCCACCCCCATGACCAATAATTTGATCTACAGAAAGAATTGACAAAAGGACCATTTCTAACTTTTAAACTTGAGGAAACAATACTTTTACACTGAACTTCTTAAATTCTTAGAGTTCACAAAAAATAATAAAATATTTCCTATTCTTTCCAGCACACAATTATTCTAAGACTCTTGTGGAAAATTGAGCCAATGAGTTTTCACTGTTATCTCACTTAACATCACTGCATGAGACCTTACTGACACAATTATTCACAACTACATTTCTAGCTAAATTAATAAGACCATTTTTAAACTAAAAATTTTAATATAGAAATTCTAATTAGTATCAACTTAATTTAATTCAGATCTTAACATTATCATTGCTGTTCTCATTATTAATCTGCACTAACCAGTTTCAATCAATTCCAACAGTGAAGCTCTAACCAAAGGCTCATGATGGCCTATTCAACTTGCAAATTAACTATGCTTAACTTTTGAACAATAAAAAAAGAAATCTGATAAAAACTACAGAGTTTGAGCACATCAAAATCAATCCTAATAAAATCAAGAAAATATTTGATTAAGAAATCCAAAAATCCAACTTCCGTTTTTATCCATGAGAGAGAAACAAGGATCAGATTTACCACCTGAAATAACTAAAAAACATTAAATATAAGAGAAAATAGACAATATACAGGAGAATAGAAATAGGACAGGACAGTGATCTTAGTTTGCATATGATATTTCCCACTTAGACATTGGAGAGTTTTCTGGGTGCTAAAAAAGGAAGAAGAACCCCAGTGGAGGAACCTGGAGTCTCCCTAACTGAAGAGAGTTGAGATTTCAGGAAGGGCAAAGTACCTAGAATATATAGGTCAAATTATCAGAGAGGAGAGAAATACATGGATAAAAGAGATAGGAGTGGGAGAGAGAGATTAATTCAAAGATCTGTGCACTCCTCCCAGGTCATGAGATAAATATCGATCACAGCATGGACCTGATACTACTTAGAGAACCAGCCAAAGGAGCAGTTGGAATAATCTTAGAAGCCCATACGGAGCTTGAAGTAGTTTGTGTTCACATCACCCACAGTGAGAAAACCTTATAAATATACAGGGAACTAGATAAGGCACTCAGAAGAGCATTGCCTCAGTACTGGGGAAAATAGCCCTAGATTAAAAGCTGCCTTGGTCCTTGTTTTAATCAGCTATTTCGCTACTATGACTTAATGATCCGACCAGCACAACTTTAAAGGAGGAAAAGTTTATTTGAAGGCTCACAGTTTCAGAGGTCTTAGACCACAGAAGGCTGGCTACATTCCTGGGGGCTCAAAATGAGGTTGATCATCATGGCAGAAGAGGGTGGTAGAGGGAAGCCGTTTACATCACTGTGATCAGGAAGCAGAGAGAGACTCCACCCTCCAGATAGAAAATATATATGCCAGCCATGCCCAATTCCCATCTCCTCCAGCCACATGCTACCACTTCAATGAATCCAATCAGGGATTAACTCACTGATTGGGTTAAGACTCTTACAACCCAATCATCTCTCCTCTGAACCTTCCTGCACTGCCTCACATGTAAGCTTTTAGGGAACCCCTCACATCCAAACCATAACAGTCCTGCCTAACAAATCTTCAGAACAAATCATAAAAAGTTTAAAAATCAGACTGATTCTAAATACCTGCATCCCTAAATAAAGACTAAAAGTATATTTAAAAAATGCAAAAATATCCAGTGTCCCAGAAGGTAAAATTCATGATGTCTTCTTTCTGCTAAAAAATGAATAAGGCAGGAAAATACTAATTTCAGTGAGGAAGAAAATATCAATGGAAATAGGTAGAGATTATAAAATAAACAAATATAAATATAAAAAAATTAATTAGAATAAAATTCTACAGATTGTGTGCTGGGCATGGTGGTGCACACCTACAATCACAGGGAATTGAGAGGTTGATGCGGGAGGATCTCAAATACAAAGCCAGCCTCCTCAACTTAGTGAGGCTCTAAGCAACTTAGCAAGACCTATCTCTAAATAAAAAAATATGGAAAAAGGGCTGGGGATGTGACTCAGTGGTTAAGCACCTCTGGGTTCAAACCCCAATAACAACAATAACGACAAAAATTGCAGATTGTAAAATTAGTAGATGAAGGCATTAAAACTGTTGTTATAACTAAAATTCATACATTAAAGAAGATAAGGAAAAGTAAGAGCCAGCAGGCTTTGAATTTTCGTGGTGCATGTCAGGCCAGCACTCTACCACTGAGTGACAGTCCCAGCCTACCCAGCGGGTTTTTTCATAGAAATTTTTTAAAATTTACATGGAAAAAGCGAAGGACCTACAACAACTAAAATGACTTAGAAAAGAACAAAAACTGTTTTGGAGGATCATTCTTCAATAATAAGACAGTGGAAGAGTTATTTAAATGTAGACAAATAGATCAATGATATGTAATTGAAATAGACCGATGTATATATTGTCAATTGATCTTTGACAAAGGTGCCAAGGCAATTAAATAGAAAAAGTCAATATTTTTAACGAATGGAAATGGAAAAAGTACATAAAATAAAATAAAGTAAACCTTGACCCTTTTCTCATACTATATACAAAAAAATAACTAGAATGAATCATAGACTTAAATCTAAGGGATAAAATTGTATGAGGTAAGAAAAAAATGAGAATCTTCTTTTGAGAAAAATTTAAGCAAGTCACAAAAAACAAAACTACAAAAGAAAATATCAGTAAATTAGAGTACATGAAAAAAGTCTGCTTTTCAAAAATACTATATAACAAATGAAAAGCAACCCAAAATTTATAAGAAATATTTTCAAAATATACATCCAAACATATAATTTGTATCTAAAAATACATAACAAATCCTTATCACTCAGTACTAAGATTTGAAAATGTTCTTCACCCAAGAAAACGTATGGATAACAAACAAGCATGTGAATGTTACAAGAGAAACACAAATTAAAACCACAGCAAGACACTAGCATATGCCTACAAGAAAGGCAAAAATTAGACAACAACAGTCAGATCGTGTGTTTGCAAGGATGTGTAGCTACTGCAACATGCTGTTGGTGGGAATATAAAATGATTGAATCACTCTGGAAAACAGTTTGATAGTTTCATTAAAGTTGAATATGCCTAATCTATGATGTAGCTGTTCCATTTTCAGGTATTTATTTAACAGAAATAAATACATATGTTCATATAAAGACTTGTACATGAATTTCTTTCCTGATAATAGCAAAAAAATTTTAAAAAAATGAAAACAACCCAAATGCCTATCCATAAATTAATGGTTAAAGAAAGTAGGGAGTATCCATTAGATGAAATATTACTTGGCAATATAAAGGAACAAAGAGGTAGTAATAAATGCAACAAAAACAAACACAAAAATATTATGCTGGTAAAAGAACAGACCAGAAAAAAAATAAGAGTATGGACTATGTCATCCTATTTATTAAAAATTCTAGAAAAAAGTGAACTATACTGACAGAAAGCAGGTCAGTCGTTGACTATGGAGAGATGGAAGAAAAGGAGATACATTACAGAGGAACACAAGGAAGTTCAGGATTTGATGAACATATTCCCTATCTTGATTGTGGTAACAATATCACAGATCGTACATATGTGTCGTAGCTCATGAAATTTAAATTTTGCAATTTATGTGTATCAGTTACACTTTAAGAGAGCTGTAGGAGGGAAAAGAGCTAAGAAATAGTTCTAATTTTGAAGCCAATGCTCCATTTGAACTTGGATATATTACTTAACATGTCTTTTTTCTTTTTTCCAATATTGGGGATTGAACCCAGGGTTACTTTACCATGAGCTACATTTCTATTTGTGTGCGTGTGTGTGTGTGTGTGTGTGTATGTGTGTGTGTGTGTATCTTATTTTGAGACAAATTTTCACTACATTTCCAAGCTGATCTCATATTTAAAATCCTCCTGACTCACTCTCCTGAGTTCCTAGGATTACAGGCATGTGCTGGCACTCTAGGCATTACTTACACTTTCTGAATTTCAGTTTCATAATCTATAAAAGGGAAAGGTTAACTGGGCATGGTGCCCCATGCTTATGATCACAGTGACTAGGGAAGTTAGGTCAGGAGAATCACAAGTTTGAGGCCAGCCTCAGCAATTTAGTGAGGTCCTGTCTCAAAATAAAAAAGGGTTCAGTTCCTAAGCTGACATGGTGAAGATCTGGGCCTACTTTTTCTCCTGTTAAGCACTCTGTTCTAGTGCCTACATCTTTGATCCACTTTGCATTAAATTTTGTGTGGGGTGAGACAGGGGTTTAATTTCATTTTATTACATATGGATTTCCAATTTTCCCAGCACCATTTGTTGAAGAGGCTATCTTTTGTCCAATGTATGTTTTTAGCACCTTTGTCTAGTATGAGATACTTGTATTAATGTGAGTTTGTCTCTATGTCTTCTATTTTGTACTATTGGTGTCCCTGTCTATTTTGATGCCAATACCATGCCTCTTTTGTTACTATGGCTCTGTAGTATAGTTTAAGGTCTTGTATTGTGAAGACTCCTGCTTTATTTATCTTGCTAAGGATTGTTTTGGCTACTCTGGGGCAAAAAGTATAATCAACAATCAATAAGTGGGATGGATTCAAACCAAAAACTTCTTCTCAGCCAAGTAAACAATCACTAATGTGAAGAGAGAGTGTAGAGAATGGGAGAAAATCTTTACCACATGTACCTCAGATAGTGCATTAATCTTCAGGATATATTAAGAACTCAAAAAACTCAACACCAAAAAAAAACCCAATCAATAAATGGACTAAGGAACAGAACAGACACTTCACAGGTGATATACAATTAATCAACAAATACATGAAAAATGTTCAATATCTCTAGCAATTAGAGAAACGCAAATCAAAACTACTCAAGATTTCATCTCACTCCAGTCAGAACAGCAGTGATCAAGAATATAAGCAACAATAAATGTTGGCGAGGATGTGGAGAAAAAGGTACACTCATACATTGTTGGTGGACTGCAAATTGGTGCAACTGTTATGGAAAGCAGTGTGGAGATTCTTCATAAAACTTGGAATGGAACCACCATTTGACCCAGCTATCTCACTCCCTGGTTTATACCCAGAGGACTTAAAATCAGCATACTACAGTGATGCAGCCACATCAATGTTTATAGCAGCTCATTCACAAGAGTCAAACTGTGGAACCAACTTAGATGCCCTTCAACAGATGAATAGATAAATAAAATGTGGTAGATATTCTATTGTGTCAATAGAATATACGAAACCTTAAAGAAGAATGAAATTTTGGCATTTGCTGGTGAGTAAATGGATGGAGCTGGAGAATGTCATGCTAAGTGAAATAAGCCAATCCCAAAAAACCAAAGGCCCACTGTTTTATCTGATTTACAGATGCTATTTCACAATAAGGGAGGTCTATGGGAAAATAATGGTACTTTGGATTAGGTAGAAGGGAGTGAAGAGGCAGGAGGGGATACTGGGGTAGGAAGGATAGTAGAAAGAATCAGGAATTATTTTTACCCTGTGTATATATATGATTACAAGACTGGTATGATTCTACTTTCATGTACAACCAGAAGAATGAGAAGTTATACTCCATTTATGTATGATGTATCAAAATGCATTCTAATGTCATCTATAACTAATTAGAGCAAATTTAACAAACTAAAAAAAAATAAAGAAAAAGAAGGGTTCACTCCCCAGTACTGACAGAGTGTAAGTTTTATTAGATGACTCTTAAAGTTCTTTCAAGTTTAAAAGTCTAATTCTTTTATTTTGTGTACCTATTATTTTAAGCATAGCAAATTATATAGTCATAAATTTTTGCTGTCTGTCCTTGATTCCCCTCCCCTTGTAATGCTTTCTTTTAGGAAGGTTTTATTCACTGCTGCATGAAAGTTTGGCTTGACAGTATGATTTACATTACTCAGTAAAACATGATTGAAAGAAAAATGACAAGAAGCCTTAAGAGAATGGTTCTGCCCTGCCCAAGACCCTCTTCTGTGTGACCAGCAAGTCCTAGACAGGAGGTCGGTCTTACAACATGGGCTCCAGAATGAAAGATCTCTGATGAGCACGAATGTGAGTTAGAAAGGGGTCTGCTTCTACAATGTCTAAGATTTGAGGGGCTTTGTGACTGTGCTATACCTGAGTTCAAAATGACTGATATAGAAATTAATACTTAAATGAGATAATTCCACTATTATCAATCCAAACATATGTTATACTGGTTTGGGGACTAATCTGGGAAACTGCTCTCAGAGGCTGAAAAGATGATGATAAATGTTATATAAATGAGAAAATATTTGGCAAAACTGTCACCTGTGATAACACTGATATAAGTCGATTGGCATTAAGCAAATAACTTGAAAACCAGAGTGTTAGCAAGAATGAGTTTGTTACATGGTCCATTTCTTCTATCTGACCATTAAGCTCCTCCAGAACCAGTAGTAAAAGTTGTTCATTTCAGAGAAAAGTAGTAAGTTGGGAGTGGGCAGATTTCAGCTGTTTTTCAGAAAGTATTTAAAAGAAATACAGAAAATTCAAACATTCCAAGATCTGTGGGTTTGGGAAGATGAAACTGATCCTTATTTCCAACCACTGAATTATAAACTAGAAAAAATCTTTGAACAACAAAGGGTCACTATCAGTCGATCACATCAACAATGTGGTTGCTCTGTATTGTTTTCAGAATTCTCATCTCAGGATTAACATTTTTACTTGAGAAGTAAAAACCTTGACTGGATTATGTTCTCTGAGACCATAGCCATACCCACTGTCTCTCACCTGAGTGCTGGGCCTGCAGCACACATATGGTGAGTTGCTGGCCAGCTGACTCCCTTCAGGAGATAGCAGGATGTGTCCCTCCTCCCTCTCAACTGAAAGGCCGCCTCCACAGAGGGCCTAGTTGCAATTCTCCTGCAGCCTTTTCATAGTAAGGGTTTCTCTTCATATTTCAGTCAACACGTTTCATAAGTGGGTTCTTTGGAATACTTATTTTGTGAAATGCTAATGTGTTAAGTAAAAATAGGTTGATGCTCAAATTACTTTGAAAGCACTTAGTTAAACAAAGTTAAACCTTTTTTTTTTTTTTTTCTTTAAGTGCAGGACTTCTCAGGAATTTAAAAATATTAATGCAAGCACTGAATATCCAAGAGGGGCATGATTTGAAACATTTGTCATATTTTGATCACAAAACATTCTTCCCCATAGAGCATCTAACACATTTCACATTCTGTGGAAAAAATCATAAAATGTAATATTCCATTGAAAGCTATTCCAATACTATCAAAAACATTCAACAAACATTAATATCTTGCTTTAGGCCAACTTTACTTTCTTTCTCCTGTGCATGTGTGACTCCCCCATGGAATGAAGAATGGTTAAGAGAAATGATGACATATCTTAAATTTTTGCTTCCAGTCTTTTTCTATACATATTTTTATACCATGAGGACTCAGATAATCAATACCTTCTTTGTTCCTCCATTGTGCCTGTTAATAGCTCAATTACAGCACTTCTTTCAGCTGTGAAACTGCCTTTTGTTGTCCCCAATGCAGCAACATGTGGCCCTGATTCAGCAGGAAGAAAGCCAGTCATATCTGGTTGCTGGCTCAAAGCCTGGCACAGGAATGGAAAGCTATATATAAGCAAGGAGCCCTAAGAGAGTCCTGAACAAAATGTGGAAACATTGCTCTTCTCTCTGCCTTCCTCTTCTCTTCTGTTTGTGTCACTTATCCAGAACCTTGAAATTGTGTTACGGCCTGTTGTTCATTTACTGTTTCCCTTAGCTCCCTGACATTTAATCTCCTGAATATTCTCCAGATATGCTCTGTGCTGTCAACTTCCTGCTTCTGCTCTGCTTGCTCCTTCCTCCAAAATGCCTCTTACCTCTGCCTATGCAAGCCTGCTTATCCTTGAGGTCCTGCTGAAATATTTAATTTCCCAATTTTAAGTCACTTCAAATACCCACAGTGTTTTATATATTCTTATTTTTTACATCAACCATATTCTTTCACATAGCGTATTGGATTTTGTTCACGCGCATCTCTTCTACCTGACAATAAATTCCATGACACTAGGTGATATAGTTCGTTCATCTTTGGCTCTTCCTCTTCATCTGTATTCTTCTCATTTAGAATATGTTCCAGAAGACACTGGTACATATGAAACTTTCAAAAACAGCATGACCCTCATATCCGTATTGACTGGCTCTATCTTGGCAAAACACATGCTAGTATATATACCTGGCACCTCTTTAATTCTTCCAGAAACAATTTGCAATGAATATACTAATAATCAGTATCAATTATTGAATGTTGAATTGAAAAGATTTACATGACATATTCTGTAGTACACGTGTGTACATTCTTATTCTACTACATATCACTTCTATTAAGTCTCTACAGACATGCTGCCCCTGAGAAGTCTCCATAATGTCCTCAGAGACATGCATACTGGTCTTTCTCTTTTCCACTGCAGGACCTTCCTCCCAAGCCTTGAACTCTCTTGAGCTCTTTTTATGAAGAACACATTATTTCTATATATTTTAATAGGATACTCTGGAAAAATTAGTGCACAGTCTCTCTCTGCAATTCTTCTGTTGTATCTTAAACATGCTCCAGTTAGAAAACTACTTTCATTAGGGAGCAAAATGACTTCCAAATAGCCAAACTCTTTAATCAATTTTGAGAGAAAGATTTGGCTGTTAATCAGCCATCCTTACTTAATATTAGTTCATTCAGCTTCCCAAACAGTACGTTTTGTGATTTTCCTCCTATTCACCTCTTTGCTTCTTCTTAGTCTCATTTGGTGGTTTTACCTCAGCTACTGATAGCTCCATTCTTCTAGGTCACCAGGTCACAAACCATAGAGACCCCAAGAAGTCAGTTCTGAATTTGCTTTTTGTCTCATTTCAAAAGTTAGGATATGATTAGGAGGCAAGATAGTTTTTATTAAAACTTTCTTGATGGTAATCGCTTAATGACATTGTCTTTTTGGGGACTGAGATTTTCTACATTTTGTCTCTGTCTTCTTTTTCCCTTAAAAAATTCTCTTTCCCATCTGCCCTATATTACCACTGATTTCCAGAGCAATCTCATAGAGATGGAACAGGAACAAGAATTTAGGTCTTGGCGGGTGATAATGTAGCAGAAGGAAACTGGAGCATTGTGGCAGCAGATGCAGTTAGGTAGAGACCCACACGTGAACATTCTCAGGGCTCTTCCTGTCCACACTGCTCTTATCCTATACAACCCGCACTGGCACAGCACAACTGTGGCCACATCTAAGCGAGTTAATGAACCTTAAGGTGAACTCACTTGCATGCTGCATGTATGACTCACATTGTTATTGAAGTGTGTTCCATTCAGCATTGCATCTACAGTATTTTTGTCATTTTTGAGCACTGAGAATCTTCTGGGCACTATGCTTCCTGATTTGCACACAGCTACCTTATGAAGTATATATATATATATATTTATTCTTTACACCTAAAAACTAGTCAAAGGAGAGTAATGTGCCAGAGTCCTACTTTATGTACATGACAGTACCTACATTTCATCTATATCCTATAGGATTTCTGACTCAATTCTCTTAAGCACTATACTGATTTCTCTTTTTGTTTGGATTCCCCCGACTTCATTCCTCCTATTCTTCCCAATCTCTAGTAACCACCATTCTGCTCTCAATTTTTATAAGATGATTTTTTCCTATATTTCACATATTCATGACATCATGTGGTACTTCTCTTTCTGCACCTGCTTTATTTCACTTAATATAAAGATCTTCAGTTCCAGCCATGCTGTCAGAATTGACAGGTCTTTTTTTTTGTGGGGGGGGGGGGTAGGGAGGGGGAAGGTTCCAGGGATGGAACTCAGGGGCACTCAACCACAGAGCCACATCCCCAGCCTTATTTTGTAGTTTATTTAGAGACAGGGTCTCACTGAGTTGCTTATGCCTTCACTTTTGCTGAGGCTGGCTTTGAACTCGCAATCCTCCTGCCTCATCCTCCCAAACCCCTGCAGGATTTCATTTCTTTATGACTGAACAATATTCCATTATATATGTTTGCCATATATTCTTTATTCATCTTGATAAACTCTTCAATTGTTCCCCTTTCTTTCCTATTGTTCAAGTATCACTTTCATTTCATGGTGCGGGTTTCATTTTCTTTGGATATATTCCCAGTTTCAGAAATGCTGGATCAGGTACTACTATTTTTGATTTTTAAGGAACCTCCATACTGTTTTCCACAATGATTGTACTACTTTACATTCCCACCCACAGAACACAATTATTTCCTTTCTCTACATCCTGTCTTGTACTTCTTGTCTTTAGTCCTTTCCCTTATAGCCATTCATGCTAGAGTGAAATGGTATCTCTGTGGTGTTGGAGTACACTTCTCTGATGATTAGGAATGTTAAACTTCTTTTTCACAAACCTGTTCACCAATTATATGTCTTCCTTTGAATGCCTACTTAGGCCTATTGCCCAGTTTTTTAATTAGGTTACTTTTTTTTGTTGCTATTGAGCTTTTGGAGTCCCCTATATATTCCAGATATTAACACTTTGTCTCAGTTACATGCTTAGTCAGGTTAGGTCTGAAATTTGGTGGCTATAATAGCTATTTAGTCAAATTTCCTCTGGCACCTAGCTGTGTCTCAAATATGACAGGCTATGAATTTGTCCTATGTGATAAGTGTCTCGGTGGCAAGAACTATGTCTGAATTATTGGTTTCTCAAGAACTGATAGTGACCTATACACCTAAAATATTTAATAAATTTGCTTAAGTTGATAAAATCATTACATGCATGAGGGAAAATCCATGTTAGTTCATTATGGAAATAAATTTAAATACAAGCGCTAAGGGAATCTGAACTGAATCTTTATTTAAAACTTACTTTGTGAGCTTGATATTAAAATAAAAAAAATAGAGACTAGAAAATAAAAGAGATGTATTCAAAACCCACTGTGTTTCTGGATAAAATAGAAAACTGATCCTGTTTTCTATGAAATAAAAAATAATATTCATCTCTTGGAATTATAATTAGAATACATATATTACATAAATGTAATACATAGTCTCATACATATGTAATATATAGTATAAACTGTGCATTATATAATCCAACACATAATATATAAGCTATATATAGCTTATTTATGTAATATGTGTAATATATAATAATGCCATATATGCATAATGTATAAATTCCTATATCTCATTCCATGATTTGAGTATCATTTTCTATATTTATGTACGATATGAAATATATTTATATATTTTGTATATCACATATATGTTATTTATATTAGGTCTACATATTAGCTTTTCTGCAGTAAAAGCCAACTCTGTAATCTCAGTGACTTATTTAAAATGTTTTTCTTGCTCACCCCACATGAGGACTGCAAAAAATTTGCTGATGCTCAGTTGCTCTGTTCTAGACAGTGGTGGATGTGTACCTATTTCTTCTCATCAGAAGCCTAGGTTGAAGAACCTGCTGGTTCATGGAAAAGGGAAAAGTACAACAGGACAAGTAAAAAGTTAAACTCTCTGTAAAAACTTGACACATTTTGTTATCCAAAGATAGTCATGTGGTCAAGTCAAAATCATCACCACAGGAAGCATACTCACTGGAGAAAAAGGAAAATTTCATCATCCAGTACTCTTATACGTTAGATCTTAAATGTCTCTCAAGATCCATGTGTTGAATGCTTGGCTCAACATACTGAGAGGTGGTGGAACCCTTAGGAGGTGAGGGCTAGTGGACAGAAGTGGGGTGATTTGCAGACTCTAGTCCTTTGCTTGTTTTCTCACCTCCTAGACATTCTGAGATAAGCAACTGTGCTCCACCACACACTCCTTACCATGATGCTCTGTCTCACCACAGGACCAAGCAACAGGGCCAATCAAGCATGGATGAAAACCTCTGAAATCATGAGCCAAAATAAATCTTTCCTCTATTTAAATTTTTGTGTCAGTTAATTTTGCTAGTGACAGAAAGACAACTAAGACAACCACTATAAGGACATATTTCAATTTTGTGTTTTTTTCCTACTAAAAAAAAAAAAACCAAACATTTTTGCATGCTAAGTATATTCCAGACATTTTACCAGTGAATGAAAGATAAAAGTTAAAAGAGCTAGATTCTGACCTCAAGGAGCAGAATGTATCACAAAACATTTCCTAAAAATCAGTCTAGTACTGTTGCATTCCAAGCTTTGTAATGCCTTGCTAAATAAATAAATAGCATAATTTCTTATACCAAACACCTATCAAAAAGCATGTTCTTCACCAATTTTCTAAATTTAACATTTTTGCTTAAGTTATCAGAAGAAAATGATGTTGCTAAAAAACTGTCCCACGTTAAAGATAAACAGGCAATGTCAAAGTTAAGGAATGAAGAGTCACATTAGGTAGTATGATTCCCTTACATTCCATATTTTCAATTATTATCTTGTTAAAGGCTCTTAGGCACTACCTATTAAATCCAGTCAAATATAAATAGTTGTGAAAGAGTCTTTTCATTATTTTCTGTTTCTCAACTTTTAGCCTAAACGTTGTTCATAAAATAGTTTTCTTATTTTACTTTGTAATGAAAATGTATTTCTTAAAAAACCAGAAAGCTGTCAGGATGTTACTTACTGTTAATTGGAAATGTGGTAAGGTTTTCTGTGAACTGACTGTCTGGAAGCTGTGCTTAGCTCGGAAGTGCACATGTGTATTTACGCACACATGCAAAAACTTTTAGCAAAAAAAAAAAAAAAAGAAGAAGTTTTAGGCAGGTTTTGCATCAAATTACCCCATTTTATAGGTTGCTGTGGAAACAGATTAGCTCTCTGGAAGTGCAAAACCATGCTTGAGTCTAATGCAAAGAACAATCCATAGCATGAAAGAGAAGAACAGCTGGGAGCTGAGGTAGTGTGAGCTGACATGTCAGACAGTAGCCAGACAAAGTGAGCCAGGCACTGTCTGGGAAGAAAAAGAAGGTGGGGGCTGGGGAACAACTGAACACTGTCAACAGAGTCACAAAAAGGCCCAGCTGTTCACTCTCATCATAACTAAGAAAATACAGATGAAAATTAAGCTTTTCTGGGAGAATAAAAATTTTAAAATAAAATGAATAGACGGGATGTCCAAAGTCACTTCCATTCAGAAGCTTTTGACTAGACAATGGAAGCAGATCTCTTGGTTCTGGACCCTATACACTCACTGCTGA
The DNA here is from genome assembly GCA_020662805.1 of Glaucomys volans. Taxonomy (NCBI): domain Eukaryota; kingdom Metazoa; phylum Chordata; class Mammalia; order Rodentia; family Sciuridae; genus Glaucomys; species Glaucomys volans. The sequence continues at coordinate 23,286 of JAJEJO010000772.1, read as the reverse complement.
TTTTGGGGGGAACTAAATGCTGAGGCTCATCTTTCTGTTTCTGGCACAATGTCTTTCTTAATTTGTAACTATATGGGAAATCACTTAGCTCAAGAAAGTCGCCAAATAGCCCTTCTCTTTTTGGGATGACAATGCCTACTCTAAGATGGACTCGGGGTGTCTTCTCCACATAGTATTATTTGGTGGAACTGCCTGGGAGGTGGGAGACCTGGATGGGCTGGTGTCAGAGAATATGTTTTAGGGGTCAAAGAGATTAAAAAACACTATGTTCTGAAATCTTGAGGCTTTGCAATCCCCCACCAGTACACTAATGCTCTAAGAATTCCCAAAGAGGGAAAGAGCTGTCAACTAGGCTCAGTCCAATGTTCCCCTCATTATAGGGCAGCAAAAGTCTTTTACCACTTAACACCTGTTAAGATCCTACAGTGATGTTGAAGTTTAGTGTTTACTTTGGGAAACATTGGATTAACTGTTTTTGAAGTCATTTTCAACTTTAAAATCTGCATTCCGTAGTATATTTTCCAATCTTTCTTTTGACATGGGGTCAATGTTGGAAGTTCAATCTTGGCTAGCACCTGGAAGGAAATAATTCATTTTGCTGAAATCATCATTAAAACACAGAGGGTGACTTGTATTTCACATAAAAAGTGTGGGCAGGTAGTAACCGCAGACAGATTATTTGAGAGAGTGGGTGCTCCCCGGGCCTCTAGAGTATAATTTAAATGCAAGTCAAGCTCTTACTCATAGGCTGCATCAGAATAAGGTTGTTTGAAAATATTGAAAAGAGCAAATACTCTATCTACCATTCCACAGTTTAAAACTCAACCCACTAATTGACTGTGTGACTTCGGGCAAATTATTTAACCCAATTCTTTTTTCTATAAAATAAAGATAACCTCTGTGTTCACTATCATAGCACCTGATGCATAATAAGTGCTCAATAAAGGTTAAAAACAAAATTCAGTAATAGGAAACTAGGATAGGCTTCAGTAATACCAAGCAACTTCTCTGGAAAAGGAAAGAAATAAAAGATGCTGAAGTTAGGCCTTTTGATTATATCTCTGTCAGTCTGAATTAAAGAGGGATGATATCTAAGGTTAACTGGTATTCCAGACTTAGCATTGGTTTTAAATTAGTTTTTTTGGTGATGTGCTTTCCAAAACACAAATATAATCATGTCTGTTGCTTACTTAAAATCTTGCAATGTCCCCTTCTCTTCTAAAAGGTGGAAGTTAATGAAGCACACACTGATCCCCACCTGCCATTTGTGACTCTCATACTCCTGCATGTCCTGCCAACACAGCAAGCCCTGCTTGCTCCAGCTTACAAGGCACTACTTGAGATATCCCAGGTTGTGTCCCAGGCTGACGCCTTAACACTTGCTCTCTCTCACTTGTCTGCTTGTTCCTTCATTCCACACTCAGCTCATGCCACTTACTCTACAAGCCTTCCCAGCCTCCCAACCCCCAGCCCATCAACTTCCCATAGAGTTGGCTCTGTGCTCTGGGTGTCCTCACTGGACCCTCATATTTCCCTGATGTGTCCCAGGGCCACACTGAAATGATTTGCTTCCTCTTCAGTGTTTTCTTTTAGGAACTCCAATCACTTCTGTCTCCATAGTCTCACAGAAGGCCCTGGACAAGCATCTGTTAAATGAAGGCAGGCAGAAATAGAAAATGTTTCTGGAAACTGTTTAACCCAACAAATGCCTCTGTGGCATGGAAGAGAGGTTTCCCTCCAGCAAATGCTTTCATTTTAATAATAATGTTCATAGCAGAAGTCAAGGTTCTGGAGGTGACTGAGCTTAAATCCAGGCCCTACTGCATCTTTCTTGCTCTGAAAATGTGAGCAAATTTCTTCATATCTGTTCCCACTCCTGTGAATAATCGTACATACTTCAATCTTTAGTACAGGGCTGAGCATATGGTAAATGCTCACCAATTGTTGCACTCTTTTTGCTATTATTTGTACAGTTATGAAAAAATTTACTATATAAATGTATTTAAGGTGCCTGGGGCAATGTGTTCATTGTGTAACTCTAGCCAAACTGAGTTTCATGTTTTCATATGTAACAATAGCAAGAAGGAGAGCAGGGGAGACTTCCAAAGATTAAACACAATAATCTTGATATGAAATTGCATTTAAACTATGGAGAACTGTTGAACTATTAGTTAAAAGCTGCTTATTTTATTTAAATGCAATTCAGATCAAATTAAACCTTGAACCTAACTCTAGGTATCGAAGTTTGGTTGGGAACAAAATAATATAAATGGTGTGAACTCACTAGAAATTGTAATTGTAAACGAAATTCTGAAATGTCTTACCAGCCCAAGTATGCAGTATGGGAGCCCTTACTACTTCTGTGGCCTTGAAACTACTTCTTTTCCCAGATGGTATACCAGATCTACAAAAAGCTTTGCAAAATCTGTCCTCTCAAGAAAATGATGGTTAATTGAATACGAAGAAAGAAGCTGACTCTGAAATAATCTGGTTCATATGTTCATTCACTGCTCAATATTTGAGCAATTTCACAGTAAGTAGCAACAGGTCGAGGGACCAAACCCTGAAATTTAGCAAAGGGCTGTGACCTTGGGGGACCAAAAAATGGTAGTCCATGTCTAACAAGCCCTTTTTTGCTCTTATTTTTTTCCTGTAGTAATGAGACGGCTCTGGAGAGATTCTCTTAGGGGAGAATCTAGCTAAATAACTAACAAAGTTACTGATTCAGGTGATTTTTGTTTCCATTTTCTTGAAGATAAGTACAAGCATTTTGTCACCTAACCTAATTCCTGCATCAATATAGTATTTTATGAATCACAAATAGACATAAAATACATAGAAATGGAAACTGAACATTTCTTTCAGAGAATACAAGGGATTGCTTTTATTATTTATACTGAATTATAAGCACAACTATTTTGTTCCTTCAAGTATAACCATAGATCACATTTTAAATTAGGAACTTTGGACTAAACATCCCAAAAGGATAACTAGCAAGAAATCAAGAAGAGCTGAGGACTAGAGTTCTGTCTAGTTTGTTCTCCCTGTTCACGTCCAGCAGAAGTGAACTGTGAGAATTCCTGAGTCCCCTCTTCTGACTTCTAGCTTAGCTAACCAAGATGGGGGGCCTCCAGGTACAATTAGGGCTGCCTGGTTAAATAGAGGGCATCCAGTAAAGCTGAATTTCGAATGATCGAGGAATGATCTTTGTGCATGTTTTGGTGCCAAAGACACTATAAGTTTGGGGCATACTGAAAATGTACTCAATTTTATCTGAAACTCAAGTTTAACTGGGCCACTCTTACTCCTTTTGTTTATACTTTTCATTTTTGTGTTGCGGATGATCAAACCTAGGTCCCCACGCATGCTAAGCAAGCATGCTGCCATTGAGCAGCAACCCCAGTCCTCTACCATTTTAAAAAAGTTTTATTGATGTATAATTGCTGTACAATACAACGGAACATATCTGATGTACACAATTTAGTGAGTTTGGATGTATGTGGACACTCACAAAACCTGCATTCAAATCACCTCTAAAAGTTTTTTTCTGCTGTTTGTTTTTTCTTGAATGTGTGTGTGTGTGTGTGTGTGTGTGTGTGTGTGTGTGTGTGTGTTTGTTAAGGATATCTACTTAAATCCAGGCATGGTAGTGCACACCTGTAATCCCAGAGGCTCCAGCTGCAGGATCCCAAGTTCAAAGCCAGCTTCAGCAACTTTGGGAGGCCCTAACTTACCAAGTTAGTGAGACTCTTTCTCTCCAAAGAAAAGAGTGAGCCTGGGAACATGGCTCAGTGATTGAGTGTCCCTGAGAGTTCAATCCCTGGTAACCAAAAAAAAAAAAAAAAGCACAGAATGCTTAATTGTAACTATGGAAACAATGCTCTAGAGCAGATCTCTAGAACTATACAACTGAATTTTCAAGCCCTTTGAACAAATTCCCATTTGCTCCTGCCTTCTTCCTCTGGAAGCCACTATTTTACTCTCTGCTTCTAGGACTTTGACCACTTTAGATGTCTCATATAAAGAGGATTATGCAGTGTTTTTTTCTTTTGTGACTAGCTTGTTTCGCTTGGCATATAATCCTCCAGATTCATCTAAGTTGTTCACTTTTATTTGCTATATCTGAAAATCCTAGTTACAGTTTATGAGTAGGTCTCATCTGTCTTCCTGCATAAATTAACCACTGAAGTGAAAATGAAAGTGGAGTCCCCAGACCCTGTGGTCCCAGTCACATGGCCCACTAATCCCACCTGCTATGTGCCAAATGCAGAAAGATGAGCACCTTTGATGCATGCCAAGAAAGCACTTGCTATCCCCTCCATCTGACTCCACTTTTCCACCTTCTCCTTAACTCTTACTTATGTAGGAAGAGAGACTGAGAGGACTAAGCATTTCAATCTAATGCCAAAATACCAAAGGGACAAAGCAAACACTTAGAGCCACCTGTATATAGAGAAACTGTTTCAACATAATCTTACCCTCTTTTTAGCCAGCTTTGTGTCATTGTGACCAAAAGATCTGATGAGAACAATTAGAGAAGGGAAAAGTTTATTTGACTGATGGCTTTAGAAGTCTAAATCCAAAGGCAGCTGACTCCATTGCTCTGGGCCCAAGGCATGGCAGAAGAGTATGGTAGAGGAAAGCAGCCTAAGATATGGCAACAGGAAGCAGAGAGATTCCACTAACCAGGAACAAAATGCAATATCCAAAGGCATGCCTCTGGTCACTACTCCCTCTAGTCATACCCTACCTGCCTGCCGTTGTTGCCCAGTTAATACTTATCAGTGGATTAAGGTACTCAGTGGGTCAAAGCTCTCATAACCCAACCATTTCACCTTTATAGAATTTGGGGGGGCTACCTCAGATATAAACTATGACACCTCTTTTCTTTTGATTAATTTATTTTGGTATTTAGTACAAGACCTTTTTTCCTATTATAGGATAGCTCTGTGAGTCAAACTGATGCTGAAGAAAAAAACAAGGATCTGGGAATCAGATGAAAGTGACTTCACACTCAGGCTCCAGAACATCTAAGTTTTATGAACTGTTTCTTAATATCATATCACCCATATAGGAGTACTGTGAGGCTTAAATGGTATGATGTGTATCCCAAATGGTGTCTGTTTGTTTAGTGGTTCTCCTTATACTTCCATTTCTGAAATCTTAAGACATTTTGAAAGACTCATTACATCATCCTTTTGAAGCATATTACACAGAGGCAAGTCACTACCTCCTCCCTGTCCACCAGGCTTCCTCCCAGGTAATCTCTGCAGGTCCAGAGTTACCTTCTTGGACATATTTTCTCTTCTTTCTCTACTTACCTTTTCCTTCAAATGTGTCTCCTCCATAACCCTCATCTTTGGGGTAGTATTCACTTTAATTCCAAATAAGTATGTATTAAAAGAGTTCTGAAATAGTCTGTTCTACATATGCTTAGTGATTTTTGTAAAGAAGACCTAAAGTCATTAACAGTCATTCTCTGAATTTGGAAGTAAGGGTAAATGCTTCTTAAAGATTACAAGGTTGTGAATCTTTTCAAATTTTAAAATTTAAGTATTCATTATGTTTATGATAAAATACATTTTAATTGAGTATAAGCATATTGAAGAGAAAGATCTCATAATCAACAGCAGATAGAAACAGACCTTGAATTTGCTCTTTAACTCTAAATATTGGGCTATTCTCCTCTATAATGCTGTCTTCCATCCATACTCCCCTTGCCATGGTAATCTTACAAGGGACCATAATGAGTATTCCAAAGTGGATGCTCTCTGTCTCCTGTAACACACCCAACACTCTGAAGCACATAAGTCATGCCCCATAGTGCATAAGATGGTATTGTTCACATGCTAAGCACTTAGCAAATGTGTGTTGACTGATTGATTTCTATTAATGATAATTTTCCATTGTCTTCCTGAACTAGAAATAAACACCTGTAGTCAAGAAAGTGTAAAACATTCACTTTATTTACTTGTAGTTTAGCATATTTCCATACAGAGATTTTGGGCTTTGTTTTCAGGACTGTTTCAATTTTAACATCTCCTTCCACCATATCTAAATGCCACTTGTACACACATAATAGAACCTCAAAGAGGAATGCTTCCTTAGAGATAATCTATTTTGCACCCTGCCTAAAGCATGAATACCCTTAGATACTTGTCCAATGTCTGCTTAAAGAAGATTAGCACCAGGGAGTGCCATTTGCCAAGGCATTGGAAGATGGCAAATGATTAGAATGTGTTCATTAAACTGGGTTGGAATCAGCCTCTCTAGAGTCCTCTTGTTCTTAAGTTAGTCTTTTGGACCAACATAAATTCTCATTCCTTTTCTTTTAGAACTGCTTTCCAAGTGTCTTTAAGATATATCAAGTTTTCCTAAATATTTTTCTCTCCCTTTTGTTTTAATAATCTACAAAATTAAGTCTCCTCCTCAACTTCTACTTCCTCCAACTTTTACCTTTATATATTGCATCTGGTTTCCCAAAATAAAATGTATTCATGAGTAAGGGTTGTGCCAGCCATAGCAGATTGGTTCAAAAATATAAGTTGTTTTAAATACAAAAGAAGTCTACCTACGAATGCAAGGAGGGAGTAGGAGTGGCACCAGGATGGACTGGTCCTTCTTGGGTTATCACTTCTACACAACAGTCCTGTATTACTGAAATGGAGGGGGTTTGTTTTTGTTTGTTTTCTGTCTTTTTGTTTTTATTTTTGTGGACAGTAACCATCCCCATTATAGTATGAAAATAAATCAGGGTTGACTATGAAGTAACAAAGTGCTATAAAGCCCCAGGTGAAAAGAACTGCCTTTTTATAGATATGTTTTTTTTCTTTCTCGACCCTGTCTGTACCAACATTTCTATCAACCTTTTCTGAGATTTCCCACTCTGATACATTGAAAGACTCATCTATCTTTTTGTGTGCTTCTAAGAAAGAAAAATACTGCTAATTATTCTGACACAGTGCTTTCATGGTATACTGACCATATTTTATACCCAAATAATTGAGACTTTAAAATTTGAACAAAAATGAATCTTAGAGTCACTGTTTTATCAGCTGTCTTATACACACACATGCATATACACACACCCTATATCCTGTTTCCCTTTGACTTCTTTTTCTTTTTCCTTCCTCTTTAGAATGTCCCTGTATTATTTATATTGTACAACATACCTACAGTTCATAAAAAAAATAATTCTAGCAACTTGTGAATCTTCCAATCACAGTGAAATCATCAATCCAGGATACAAACACTAGGTTATAAGACATGATTTGAGACTGGGATTTAGAGTATGTGTTTCCTTACCTCATCACTGGAGGGTTAGGCTTCTGAAGCTAAGCAATGTTAATGGGTATGGAAGAACCAAGCGGCCCAAGAATTTTATATAAAACTGTACAAAGAATATCTAATTTCATGTTTAGCTCATCAAAATCAAACATAAGCAGTCATATCATGAACCTTTAACTTTGATGATAAAAGTTGTAAGGAATTCCACAAAACAGGACAATAATTTTGCAAAAAATAAATTGGCAAACTCCTTTTGGATAAGCTTTGCAGACTGTGAAAAGGTCTTTTTAAGTCTCTCATATAAGGTTTAATTATAAATCACTACAAGAGACTGAGTTATTGAAAGAATTCGTACAGATATGTTATGTGAAAGGAATAAGTTCCTGTGAAACTGATTTTGTTTTTTACCAACCCCATCAATAAATACTTATTCAGAAAGATCTACGTGAAAAGGCACAATGTGTTATCATAGAAAATGGGAACAGTGAGTTTCAGAATCAAAAATGTTGTAGGGACGAGGCAGGGTTGAAGTAGAGCTCTCTGAGTACTCAAAGGAAAAATGCCCAAGTGCCCAGATGAGCAGCGGAGTTCTCCAACCTGCCCAAGTATGAATTACACTATTATTATAGCAAAAAAAAATTTTAAATGCAAGGTTTTCCAATTTTAATTAAACAATTTGTAGAGAAAGCATCCTGATAAATATTAGCAAAAGCTATGATCCAAGGTAAATCACATGTTCAAACCAAGGTGAAAAGCTAAAAGGCGTCATGTGTAACATAGAAACCACATCTAAGCAAAGAGACATGACAACAGAAGAGACAATCCACGTGGTTAAGACTCTAAGCACACCTAGCATACACTGAGGGAGATTAAAAAATAAAAACCAAAATAATTCTTTTCCCTAAATTATCTGTAGTACCCAACTTCATGGGCATGGGGTGAAATTCTAAAATTAGAAAACCCTCCTCTTTTGCTTTTTAAAAAGAGAGAAGGGCACTTCTAAATTCTCTGACTTTTCCTCTAGCAGAGTTACAATTTACATGCCCAGCCATGGGCAAGGCCTACAGTTCAGCATTGTCTCTTTTTGCACTAGAGGGCACAGCTTGCAAAAGAACTCTGAAAGTAGGTGTGTAGCTATGAGGAGAGACAAGAATTTTGGTTTCCATCAGGAAGCAACTTAGGAGTTTCCTGCTGCTTCCACTGGGGCCTTTCTGGAAATTTCACTTCCCTGTGCCCCAGAGGCAAATTGTTGGGGCAGATGGGAACTCAAGAGGCTTGTGGAACTTGAACCCTCACTTTTGAAGTTACTTCCTATGGGTCAAGAGTTTTCAGTTTGATTTTACTTTTAAGAGAGGATATATGGTGGCATATTTTAACTCATTTACCAGAGGAAAATCAAATCACAAAGAAACAGAGGTACTCCAGAGGCCCTTGGGAATGCATTGGAGAGGGAGGAATAGAAACAATGGGGCAGGGGGAATAGAGAAGGAAAAGGAAAGAAAAGAGACTGTGGAACCTCAGCCTGCAAGAACACCCTATAAACCTTTAACCCCTTAAGCACTGCAAAGTGATTGAACTTACTTCACATGTGCCCGAGAAAGTATGTGGAAGAAGAGAAAAATTGAAAATTCCACTTTGAAAATCATAAAGCTCATTGGAATTCAGATGGCTGATCCACTTAGTGTTTAGCATATGTGGGTTCTCAAGACAGAACTGCAAGAGAAGGGTAAAAGCAGCTATAAAGCATAAACCTATGTGGCATTTCTCTGGAGGAAGTAGACTAAGGACAGTCTAAGAAAGTGGTGGATAATATTTGAAAGGACAGGTCTGCAAAAAAGGCATTCTGTAGGGTTGCTGAAAATTTCCTCGGATTGCGTTCTACTAATATGCGCTCAAAGCAATGATAACACATGTGGAAGGCTCTAGAGATGTTTCCTACAAATTTTGCCTTGGCTTCCAGAACCACCCCCCACTTCATTTCAATGCCATTATCTTGGGCGGGATTACAAATATTAACATAAGAGAGACATGCTTCTTTGATGGGGCTCTTTACACAGTACCCAAATTTGCTTTATTTTGTGTGATGGCTTAAGTTCATCCACTAACAATTTCAATACACTCTTCCAAAAATTTTTGAAAATGCTACTTAATATAATCTTATCACTCTTCCTTACTTTTTAAACTTTTTTTCATTATTTTTCAAGTGATAGGGTAGTTAATGTAATTGTTTCAATAGATAATTAGGCAGAGAGTACAATAAGCATCTGGAAACTCAATACACCAGTGACAAAAGAATATGATGAAGGAAAACTGAACAATTGCCTGGCCAATACAAGTATGCAGTAAAATTAAATTGTTAAATGGTCTTCTGCAAGAATAACAATCTGAAAACTTTGCATTTCTATGGCATCATTACCATCATTATTAAGATTTTTGTTACTGAGTATGATCCTATGAACAGCCAAAGAAAATAATCAACTGTCTGGGAGTAATTTGTTTCTCCATATGATGAGAATTAACTTTTCTTGGAGAACAGGGTCTGATTCTGAACACTGAGAAAAGATCATCTCTGGGGAGTCCATCCTAATGTGAATTTAGCAACAGAATGAACAACCAGGAAACAGGAAATTGAGACTAACCCTAAACCAAAGGAGCTGCAGTCCCCTGCAGTTTACAGAAGCTCCCCCATACAGCCTCAATTTCTAGGACATTCCCAAGGTACCACAATCTCTTAGAGTCCTGGTGGGCTGCATCACTCCAGTATTTATTTGAGAGATTGTGGAAATTTGTCAGCAGTGATACGGAGGAAAGAGCAGGAACTTCATATTCTTTTTTTTTTTTTAATTTTTACAGACTGCATTTTGATTCATTGTACACAAATGGGGTACAAATTTTCATTTCTATGGTTGTGCGTGATGTACATTCATACCATTCATGTAATCATACATGCCCATAGGGTAGGAATTTCATATTCTCTATAAGCTTCTCGTATGTTACCTGAGCTAAATAGGGGGAAGCAAGTAGAAGCTTCTGGTTTTGTTTTTGTTTTGTTTTGTTTCAGTCGTTCTTTCACTTCCCTTACTTCCCCTTGGGCCTCTCAGAACCTGGATGCCCAATGTATTCCTATACTTGATCACCAAGTCAACTCAAGTCATATTACATCCTTATCATTGGCACAAACCGCATCAAATCCCCAGTCATGACTAAGACAATCTGAAGGTCAAGAGCAGAGGATTTATTTTCTAAGCAACATTATCACTTTCTTTTCAGCTATGTCACCTTGGGTAAATCACAGAAGAGTCCCAGTGCTTCCGTTTTCTATTTTATGAATAAGGTAATGTTTAAATTCAATAGCACTGTGCATAGCTTATGACCCAATATAAACATCCAATAGATGGTAGCTTTTAATATTTTATGTTGTGTTTAGAAAGCATGTAAATCCATTCACCTTGGGACTTTGTCTCATTGGGCAAAATGTTAGTGCATGAGATCATTAAGATTGGCATGTCATAAGTGCTCATTGTTTTATCAAGGATGTTTTGTTTATATTGACTTATACCAACCTGTCTAGCTAAAGCAAAAGAAAACAGTGGTGGCTTAAAGGTGTGGGATTTAGAGGTAGCAATATTCTTAGAATCTAAGTAGCTGGGTCTCTTGAGTATCATTGTCCAATAGAAGCACATTTGTGAAGCACCCTAGTGATTTTAATTTTTCTAGTACATACCCAGATGAAAAAGTAAAATGAAACGTGAAATTAATTTTAACCCAACATATTAGAAACATAATTTTGATGTGAAATAAGTATAAATATCAATATATTTTACATTCTTGATATGTTTGGATGTGTTGTGTCCCCCAAAAGCTCAAGTTCAATGCAAGAATATTCAGCAGTGAAATGATTGGATTATGAGAGCCTTAATGCAATCAATGAATTATTTTCCTGGTGGGGATTAACTGAGTGGTAACTGAAGGCAGGCCAAGTGAGGCTGGAGGAGGTGGGACATTGGGGGTATACCTTTGGGGTATATATTTTGTATCTGCTGAGTAGAACTTCTTTCTCTGTTTCCTGATCATCACATGAGTCTTTTCTCTCCACCACACTCTTCTACCATGATGTTTTACCTCACCTCAAACCCCAAGGAATGGAACAGGCTATCTATGAACTGAGATCTTTGAAAGCATGATGAAGTTCAGCTTCACTCTTCAAATATTTTTTCAAATATTTCCCCAAATAATCTTTTCCTCCTCTAAAATTGTTATTTTCAGGTGTTTAAGTCACAGAAGCAAAAATGGTAACTAAGACACTTCTCATTTTTTACCAAGTTTTAGAAATTTGCTATATATTTTACATGAACAATGTAACTCAGTAGTCACAGGTGACAAGTGGCTCCCATATTGGAAAACAGCTCTAGAGAATCAAGAACCATAGAGCTGTTTGTAACCAGGTAGTAACCTCTCCACTTTTTCTGATTCTCTTTTGCTGTCTGTTCATATTCTTCTCCTCCTTGGGTGGACCAACATTTTCCATGTGTCTATTTAAAATGACTGACCCACAGAGAAAGAATATTTAACTGTGTCTAAGATCAAGCCACACTCAGATATTAAGTGTAATTTAAATTCCCTGATCCATCAGGAAAAATAGTTGATTGATACAATTTGCCATGCATCCACTCCAGCTCCTATTAATCATGGAGAGTGAAGGCAGGGGAAGATGTGACTATCATGGTTACCAGGGTTTGAAATATCTAGATTAAATCTGCAGCAAAGCACTAGTTGAGCACTCTTTATGGTTCCCTCCATAGCTAATATTTTCTGCAGACAATGATAAAAACCCCCCTTCAACAGTGATGATTAGATTAATTAGTGCTTGATTTTTCCTTTGCAATATTGGTCTGAGTATATGAAATTAATATCCTGACCCAGGGATGGGAAAACTCCTTTTTAAGAGTAACAGAATAAATATGTTAAGCTTCATGGTCCAAGAAACAAAACTGAGGATATTAGGTAGGTACTTATAGAATCTTTACAAAATGTTAACATCAATCTGAGCCGAGTCCCCATACCATGAAAAAATAGGTGGCAGGCCATATTTGCTGTCCAGTCATAACTTGCAGACCCCTCTCCTACATAATCCTGTCCTTATACCATATACTAAATGATTGTCTCCAGGCTTAAGTCTGGCTCTTTCTCTGCACCATGGAAGCTTATAATGTTAGCAGCATGATGAAGTTCAGCTCCACTCTTCAGAAATTAAAAAGAAAGGGACTGTGAGAAAAATGGTCCCCATCACTAAGGGGGCCTTGCTGTCTCCTGCTACTTCCAGGTTCCTTATGGTCTGACCCTTTGAAGAGCCATTTTTCGGGCACACACAGGAAAGGTACACCTATGAGGAAACTCACCTGGTAGGGGGCACACTTCTGAAATGCTAGTCACAGAGATCCTGACTCAGCCCCTGGGTGTGCTATTGTCATAACCTTCTCACTGGCATTTTCACTAGTCATGAGTCAAGCTGCTTTCTGGGACAGATATGTTTCAAGAGTATATTCTATATATAGCATTATTACTTTGGGCACATAACCTCTCTAAGTCTGTGTTCCATATACAAAAATCAGAACTGGATGCTTACCTCCTAGAGTGGCTATTCGGACAAAATACCATTGCAAGTAAATCTCTCAGCACTATGCTTGGAACATATTTAACCACTGAATGTTTACTGGCTGTTAGGATGTCACGATGGCAGCATTGATGATGGTGACAATGGTAGTAATAATTACAGTCAGAAGATCAAACCAAAGAGCTTCCACTAATAGTACATGAAGTCAACTTCAGAGAATCCAAGTTCCAATTTCTATCGGTACACATAATTCTTATACTTATTTGATGCAATCCAGATTTACAAGTATCATATCAGTCTCCACTCCACATGTTTCTCATCACTTATGGTTCAGATATTAGAGAGAGAATTTTCCAGAAATGTGTTCCATGAAAAATCTGTGGTTGGACTGGGTGCTTTACACACACACACACATGCACACACACCCTATACATGCCCAGGTTCTGTGCTCATACAAATTTGGGGACTATCAAGCTAAATAACATTAAACATGTTTCCCAATGTAGACATTTAAAGCACTTTAACTATGATACTGTATATTGTGAGTCTTTAAAAAGAAACTAAATAAATTTTTACAAATTTATTTGTCAGAGGGCAATAGTTTTTCTTTCTTTCATCTTGCTTTCTCCTCCACCCCCACTGTAAACCTTATAGTATCAGCTTTCTGTGGAAAATATTTTCAAAATGGTGATAATGGATGATATTGATAACATGCTAAGAACTATTATTTCATTTGATTCTCAAAATAAACCTATGATTTAGATAGTATTCTAGTACCTGTTCACACATGAGGAAACCGCTCAGGCCATTCAAGTTCCCCACACTCAGAGAGTAGAACCTGGATTTGAACCAAGTCACCTAATCCCAGACTCTGCACACTTGATCCATGTGAAATATAAAAACACTGAATAAACAAGTACACGGTGTCCTGTAGTGCAAATGCACATCAAAGCATGAAATGCATGTTTTGCTATCGTCACCTCATCTTCTGTATCTGCTTTCCCTCCTCTGAATGGCCAGTTCCTCTAAGTCCAGTATTTGCAGATAGAGGATCACCCCACTTTTGTTCTGAGTCATTAGATTTAATACTCTTTGATTCATGTTCTCAGAGTCAACAACTTCTCTGTTCATTACTAGCCATCTGCTGAAGTGCTTATGGTATGAGATCACATTGTCAGAGTTATACAGCCCTGCCTTCAGACTCTGGTTCTATCCCCAGTAACCATGAGGCCTTGGGCAAATTGTAGAATTCACAGAGGCTCAGTTTCCCCATATATAAATCAAGAATAATAAGAGTTTTGAGAAGTGAATGAGCACTTATAATGTAAAAGTTAATGGTATTTAATCAGTTAATATTTATATATATTGTCTGGTATATTAAATAAGCATCATATAACTTTAAATAAAATAAACAAGTACATAAAGTTTAGACAGCACATACTAACCACTAAATTATGTTAGATATCATTATCTTTTTTTATTTTTAGAAAATTTAGGTCTTATCAAGTATAGGTATTAAGGAAATTTACAATTATCTTAAAAGAGGATACCTATATTCCCAAGTCCTTTGTAACTTGGTTCCTTCTTGGTTCCTTCACTCATTAGAGCAGGTGAGAACACAGATGTGAAAAGAAGAAACCCCTAACTCCTAAAATAATTCCTAAAACCCCTGTACTAAAAGTTTAGCTTAGTTTAGTTTGGTTTGGTTTGGTACTGGGGATTGGACCCAGTGGCACTTAACCACTAAAGCCACATCCCCAGCCCTTCTTACTTTTTGTTTTGAGACAGAGTCTCTTTAAGTCACTTAGGGCCTTTCTAAATTGCTGAGACTGACCTCAAACTTGTAATTCTCTTGCTTCAGGCTCCCGAGTTGCTGGGATTATAGGCACACACCAACATGCCTGGTAAATTTAGTATTTTGCGGGGACAGGGGAATATTCTCTTCAGTTGCACACCAGACTTTCTTAGTCCCCAGAATTCTCATAGCCCAGCAGATTAAAAGTGATAGATCAGAAGACAGAGGGCCATAAAAATCAGTTACAACACCCTGCAAGTAACAGTTGACAGCCAGACAATGAAGAAGAGAACAATAAAACCTCTGTTAATAGAACTTAATGCAGCTGCCAATTGCCATTGTGTTCATCTTGAGAAAGCATCCCATGATAATCCATAGTTTAGGAAGCAGAAAGTTAAATAATGTAGAACAATTTCTTATAAAAAAAAAGTTGAAAAAGTGAATAAATGGCAAAACTTCAGTTATTTAGAGATTTCACCTTTATGACCTAAAATTCCTGCATAAATGTGATGCTGAATTTGATTTGGGTGATTACATCTATGACTTTGAAGACACAGGTTTACAATATAAATGATAACATATCCTTCTTAAATAAAATAGTAATTGAGTTTTTAACCTGAATAAAATCCTATTTGGGTAGTACATTGAAAATAACAGGACATGTTTAAGCATAAACCAAATATCTAGATCTTATAGGCACGAGCTTAACAGAAAAGGTAAGTAAAATATATTCCTAGCAGGGCAGTGAAGAAAACCATTCATAGAACATTGAAATTTCACCTTTTTGGCAAGTTACTATGACAATGAATTAAATTATTTTATTAACATAAAGTTTATATGCATTTAATATGATGCAAATAGAACTTCAGAGTTTATAGGACATTTTTTATCCATCCTCTTTCATTTTCACATAATAATAATTCTACCTAAAATAATAACAACAACAACAATAATGACCATGTGTGGAAAACCATCTTAAAATTTTATACAGATTGTCTTATTTATTAGTTTGAAAAGTTATTAAAGGAGAAAGTGAGGTTTAAAGAAGTTAGGCAACTAGTCACCCAGCTACTAATTTACAGAGAATACAATTCCAACCTAAGCACCATGTTCCAAATCAGGATACACTGTTGCCTTCAAAAACTCTAAGTGCTGGAGATTTGTTCTTATCATTTGTAAGAAAATTAATTTCAGAGTAGTCCAATCATTTTCAAGATTACTCTTCACAGGGAAGTCCAGGGTCAAGCTTTCTGACTCGTTTCTGTGCTTTGGCCATACTTTCCCCACCCTTTCTGACTTTCCTACTTCTAGGTAGTGTACTGTGGTTCAAAATCATGGGCTCAGAAAGCCTCACACAAATAAATCCCCACATGCAGAGTGCCACACAAGGTAGGGTTTATGGGCAAACACTCCAAGTAAACAAAAGCAGGGAAGTGGCTAAGTAGCAACTGGTGAAGTCCTAATCTTCTAACTAAATATCCTGACTCACCTACTTTGAAGCTGTTAATGTAATGCTAGAAGAACAATCCTTCCTACCCTTGATCCCTAATCATCTTTCTTGAGCAAGCAGTCTATGTCAGTATCATTTACCTAAGAGTGGTTAAGAGGGGTGCTTATTATTTGGGGGGCTATTCCACCTGTTTCATTCAAGCTATGCCACTCTGGGGGAACATTTACAGCCTAAGGACTTGATTTGGAAATAGTAGAAAAAAATAATGTAACATAAAAAAATAACCTCCTTCTCTCCTTTTACAGCAACAAATGTCTTCTCTGAACTAATTGGTTGACTTTCCTGGGATGACAAGAATGGACAGTGCTGCTGGTGGTCATTTTGGCTGTGTAGACTTTGGAATGATTCACAGCCTGTTTTCTGTTAGCCCAAGGATCCATGTTAGAAGGAAAGAGAAGATAGTCAGAAAAATAAATGTGGCTGGGAAATATGTTTGCACTTCAGAAGAGGTATTCCTTCACTACTCTATAATTAAGACAAAAAATCAGGGTGTTCATTGAAAAGTTCACTGTGAAACCATTCAGTATTTAATTACGACATTCATCACCATTTGCCTTTGACAATAGGAAATCCTACCATATTTCTGAAGGCAACTAAATTCCAAGGTTATGTTAAACAATGCCTCTGGACTGGCTAAGAACAGCATGGACTCTGGCTCTGCAGGTTCATTAAAGAGCTCCTCCTGCTGTTTAGCTGCAGGAGCCCAGCAATGCAGCATTAGCAAGTAAGGTGGCCTGCCACCCTCCCCTTGCACAGCTGCATGTGATGCCTAATGAAGGAGTGCACAGGGATCCCTTTTTCTGCCAGAAAGGAAAAAGGAATGCAAGTTCAAGATGGTGTCTGATTTCCCTATATTCAACTCTACAGAGCAGGTGTGGGAAGACACAAAATTATAGCCCTAAAATATAATAATTTTCCTTCAAATGAACTTCATTTTAAATAAGTTTTTGATGATTCACTGGGTAAGAAAGACTTTTTATTTTAAATTAAATCCAACATGTGCAATACCATTTTTATCATACTAGAACCAATTACTGTTAATTCATGAGTTTCCTTCTGTTAATTTTTTTTATCTGATTAATAAATCACTATTTTGATCTTAATGAAGATGGATTTTCAGAAGAAAGTTGCACCCTAAATTGCAGTTATTCCTCTTAAGAAAAATATTTTAAGCTAGTCATGTTTTGCTTTTACATTTCCCAAAACACTTATGAAAGATCTTGTGTTCAGGTTACTAGGATTTTCAGACTTTTAAGAAGAGCCTGGTCATGTTTATGTTGAGTATATATTCCATAAAGATTTAATTTAGAGAATCCCTTGATTTATTTAATAATGTTTTCAAAGTTTTATGTTAGTTATAGAGAGTGGTTTTAAGCAAACTGAACTTATTATGCAACATCTCCAGCTTACGGATGCTGTGGTGGTGAGGGCCACAATTCATTTAGTCTTTCCTGTATACATTTAGCCACATCCAAGTACAGTATATGTTTATTGTATATTTTAAGTAATTAGGATGTGTTAGTACCCTCACCGTAAAAGTGAAAACAAAAAATAGAAATCTACCCAAATTTCTTTTACTACTCAAAACATAGATAATTCTCAATTATATTAAACAAAGAATGTTATCATAACTGCACATCATGGACATTAAGACCTCATTTTAGATAAACTATAAAATCCCTAAATGTATGCCCTATGCATAGAGAGAACTGGGTTTATTTTCCTTACTCTCAGAAGACCCTTCAGTAAAAGCCAGCACAGAGTTAACTATGAGTTGAATGAAATTAAAGTCTTTTTACCTTTGCTATTCAATCACACACACATGCATATACAGAATCTGATTTTTTTCAGCCAGATGGATGCCTCAGGGCTGCTGTAAACCCTGCCCTTTCTGTCATCCATCATTTTTAGCATTTGCTTTTGTTGTCGATTACCTTTATACCTTTCTAATGATGTTGTTGTTGCTCAAATTAGCCAGAATCAGTACTGTAATCTCATCAAGGAATCTAATAGAAATATTGTTTTGATTTTGGATTATCAGTCTCATAAATCGGTCCAATAAATTAAGTTACGCAGTAGTGCATTTCTAGAATGAGACCTATGTGTATGCATATCTGAGAGTGGGGAAGTGGGGCTTGGTGTTGCATTGTGTCACTCTTAAGCGCCATCCAAATGGGACTGTATTGCTTACAACCACTCGGGTATGAAGTGAGAAGCCTTACTAAATAATACCTAGTTATGGGTTAGACTTTTAGAGAAGTACCATATGGCCATTCATTAATTGTTCATATTGATGTCTTAACTACAAATAATTGAAGTAACCAGGCCTTTGAGCTCTCTTAATTTATCCTCAAGTCATTCCATTCTATTTTCCTGGTTCCTCACCCTCACCTAGCCATTTCTTCCTGGCCAACCTTCTACCCAGAAGAGGAAGCAAGTAGTAGCCCAAACACCTTCCAGTCTCCCACTTATTCCCTTCTAAAGGAAGTAACCTTTCTCTCAGAGAAGTGTGTTCCACAGGAAGTCACTGAAAACAGAGGCCTGTGTCCTTTGTGGGTGGAGAGCATAGGCAGAGCAGCCACAGAAGCTAAATCCCCTGCTTTTGGACCACTGTAGTCTGTTCAGAAGCCATCAAATCTTTGTTATGCCAGGAGAGTAACTACAGAGACTGCTGTGTGCGTGAGACTGGGTTTCCCTGAGTAATCGAATATTATTATCAGTGTCAGGGCTTTTCAACAGTGGGTCACGAGGGACTTGTGAGACTTAAAATCAATTTAGTGGAGTGAAGCTAACAGTCTTAAAAGATGCTACTTAAATTTTTAGAACTTGATTCTGATGCTCTGAAAAACAAAAGAATACTTGTTTCACTTAACCAGCTATGTAGTTGTTGTGAACAAACAACACATACAAGACGTGCCATATTGTCAACTTCATGACTGACCATGTGGCTCTCAGACGTGGGTTACTAATACTGGGTGCTCTCTAGTGGCATCTTATTCTTAGAAATTATTCTTGCTGGTTAGGTGCTGGACTCAGTTGTCCTACTCTGCTGTTGATGTAGGGAATGTGCTGTGAATATGTAAATCTCATTTCAAATTGATAATCTTTGATATCATCATTTATATTTTTGTGTCCTTAGGGTAAGTATTGGAATGAACTTTTTAGGTATGGATCTGGAAATGAGTGTTGGTTTTACCCTTATTTTATGAATAAGGACACCAAGGAGGCTCAAGCAGTTGGATAACTGGTAAAAGTCACACAGCTACTAAATTGAGAGCTTAGAGAGACTTCTCATCACCACCCTGGGCTTCAGCACTGCTTCTTTATGGGGACTTGGGGAAGGAGTCAAGTCTGCCACTTTGGAGGTAAAGCACCCTGCTGTGTCCAACTACACACCACTGCTGCATAACTGCATCCAGAGAAAATGGTCACTTTCCACTCCAGAGCAAAGTGGTGAAGGAGCATGAGTTTCAGACATCTCATTTTTTCAGATGTTCTTCCTGAGCTGCCTTTTTTCAACTTTTCCAGAAAGAACTGCCTTGTGTGGAGTAACCATAATTTCATTTAGAAAGTTTTGCTGAAATCTGATCACCTTTCTTTATTTCTTGGTGCAGTCTTCATGAGTTCTAGCTCTATTGAATTATTCTGATATCTTTTGTCTATTAACTCCTCCGCTATTACATAAAACTATTCCATTCCTACTTTTAGTCACACTGTTTCCACTTATTAAAACTTCTATTTTTAATTTACCTTCTGAAGGCACTTGTCTATTATAGCTTAAAAATACCATGACTTAATGACACCTAATAGCCTGAGGAAGAAATTAAATCTAAACTATTAAAAAGACAGCTTCTTAAAAATATATATCATAAAATCACTCTCTGAGAATGCCCTAGTGAGCAAATTAGATAGATGGCTGGAGTTCAATAAAAACAACTTTGAAATGTATTGGGACTGGGCTATTACATGCTCCTTCTGCCTATAGCCAGCATAGTTCCTCTTTATTGTAAAGTGTAAGTTCAAGCTACAAATACATCCTATTGACCTCAACTTAGTTGCACTTCAGGGTCCTTCTGTCTTACCTGACAACCCGCACCTGCAATATCAGGGATTTGGTGAGGTTTTGTGATGTTTCAGATGTATTTTTCCACATAAGATATTTTTTTTAATGTTGAACAGTGGATTTTATATTATTATATTACCAAAATCCCCATACAATAAGAAAACAGAAAACACAAACAAAAGGGTAATAAGGCAGGAACAGATCAAGTTTGGGTTTTGTTTGTTAGTAAAATCATTCTGCTTCTCACCTGCACTCCTGCTAGCCTTCACTTGCTGATTATTGCTTCCTATTCCCCTTTGCCTTCAGCATGGTCCCCTGTATGCCACCTTTCCTTTCTTTCTCAATTTTATTGCTGAGGTTGAAAATATCATTGTGAGCTGAATATTCCAGTTGGGACTAGAATTGCAATAATGAGATGGAAGCAGAGAATAGCTCCTTGAGTCCCTATTTCAAGATAAACATTCATTTGCCATTATGACTTTCCTAACTATAAGGCTGGAATACTGTTAGCCACATAAAGGTATGGTTCAAAAATGTAGAAACATTAATATGGGTAGCAATATAGGAAGATAAAAGCTCCATCTTTGGAAGCAGATGGACTATGTTCAATCATGTTTCATTATGTACCAATAGTATGATTTTAGAGAGACTATATAACTTTTCCAAACCTCACTGGTAAATAAGGAAAACAATACTATTTATACCAGAGAGATATGTGAAAATAAAGGGGGTGAAGATTGTAAAATATTTAAGAGATGATATGTTGCAAACATTCAGCATGTTATTTTCTTATAATTCTATCACTACTAATACTATTATACCATGACCAAGCTGAGAGATAAGAATAGAATAAAGTGAAATAGAATTGACCATGTCAGGAAGTTCACTTCTGAGAGGCAAGAGAGAGACAATTACAGAAAAGTACAGAAAATTGGAGCTCAGGGAATGGTTTGTGGGGTTGCAAGTCAGAAGATGTGGATGATGTAGAGAGCACTTTTGTGAGGGGGACTTAGAGAAAAAAATCTCTGAACTCTTGTCCAGGTCATACACTGATTGTTATAGTCTAGATGTGAGGTGAGTCCCCCAAAAGCTCATGTTAGACAATGCAGGAATGTTCAGAGTTAAAATTATTAGATTATGAGAGCTGTAACCCAATCAATGGCTAATTCATCTGATAAGTTAATAATTTGAATAGATTATTGGGTGGTAACCATAGGCAGGTCTGGTGTGACTGATGGAAATAGGTTACTGGGGTCATGTCCTTGGGATTGCCCTTGGAGATTATGTATCTTATCCATAACTCTTCCTTCTCTCCCCACGCCCCCTCTCTCCCCCCTTGTGGTCTGTCAGAAGCTAGCAGCTTTCCTCTTCTGGGACCCATCTATCATGATGTTCTGTAGGCTCAACACAATGCAATCAGCCCACCATGGACTAAAGCTCTGAAACTGAACCCAAATTATCATTTCTTACTCTCAGTTGTTTGAGTCAGGTATTTTGTCACAGTGCAGAAGAACTGACACTGATTATATGGCCTTTGTCAGGTCACAAGTTCCCTGACTTTCACTAAATTCAATAGATGTAAAATTAAGATACTGGTTTAATGTAGCTGTAGTGAACCTTCCAACTCTCAGAGTATTTTGGGGCACAAAGTTGAGAGATACAGCTGGTAAAAATGTAGCTACTCCAGAGTCAGAGGAAAGATTGCTTGCAATTGGGACATAAGGGAAATCAGTCACAGTATAATGGAGGATAGGGAAAGTTGGGAGGGAAAGAGAGAAAGAAAGAGGAAAAGATATCCAGAAGTTTTTTAAAAAATGGAGTGTAATTTCCCTATGTTCTATTATGACAGAATATTTGTAGCATTTGTAGCAGAAATTATCCAGCATGAGAACATTGGTTTTTCTTCAAAAGCCTGAAAAATAAATGAGGATATTATTAATTACCGTTATAAAACTATTCTGAATGTTATATACAGCATTACCCAGTGGTCTTAGACTGAGCCACAGATACATAAACACACACTACACAGACACACACAGACACACACACACACACACACACACACACACACTCTTCTGGAAAATACACTATCTCTGTCACTAATTAACCATCCCCACAGAATAATACCATGTTTAATTACTTACATTAAAATTGTTAAAACTTCTAATTACTTAGATCTTATGTATAAATACATGTAGGATTTAATACTAACGAATTGACTGAGTCTAATAAAAAGATTCTAAACAACATTTTAAAATGTTGTTCCGCAAAATACCCTTGAATAATTCTTTATTCCCTTAACAGTCTATAAGAAAACTATCTTCCTCAAGTAGTCCAATTTCAATATTAACACACCAATATCCTCAGCTACCTGTCCTTTTCCCTTTTGACATTTTTTATATGCATAAATAAAATTGCTTGAACTTTCATTATTTTAGTTTGCATTATTTTTTCTTGTAATTTTATGTATGCATATATAAATGCTTAGATATTTATCCATATATGTGTACATGTATATTTTAAGCCACTTGACATTCATGCACTCTTTCTTTGACATCATTTATATATAGATATACTAATAAATCCTTCTTCAATATATAGGTAATAAGATACCCACATCCAATCAAAGTGGAGCACATGCTTAGGAAAATCAGCACAACATGTGAACTTTAGCCACTATCATTGGTTCATTAATGGATACACAATCCAGTCAGGGCCAGTGAGATCCAACAAGACCATTTCTTGAGCATTCAAACCTTAAAGAAAGACTAGAATCTTCTGCAGTCATTTTTCCTCTATGAAAGAAAGTGTGCCATAAATTGTGGCCACTCCAGAGGAAGCAGGCTTGAGAGACCAGGCAAGAGATTGCCTGAATCTATTTCTACCACTTAACACCTTCCATGAAGCTTGAATGAGGACAACTTTATCCTAGGACTTTTCCACATACTTGCTTAATTTTGTTTAATTAAAAAACAAAAAGACATTGCTATATTTAAGAGATTACTACTGTGTTGATG
>JAJEJO010000771.1:229449-252907 GCA_020662805.1 Glaucomys volans | reverse complement strand
CTGAATCTGCTCTCTCATCACATCATTCTCTTCTCGGATCACTTCAATTATGAACATTCTGAACTCCATTTCTGTCATTCCTTCTACCCTGCTGTCTTTGGGTTCTCTTGATATATCATCTAGGTTTAATTGGGACACTTTCTTCCCGTGTTTTCTCATGGTGCTCGTGTATCTTCCCCTCTGTTGCTTGAGGGGTGTTTGATCAAGCGGTGACCCAAGAAAGGTGCTGTCCCCCTACCTCCAGGTTGGGAATGATCAATGCTTCTGGGCAGAGGCAGCCTAGTGTTGATAGACAATTAGATACAGCAACGTGGTAGACTCCGGGCCTGGGTGTGGGCCTGGGCACTAGTTCAAGTTGGGGTGGTGTCACAGAACTGTGCTCAGTGATGGAGACACTGGGCTTGAGAGCCCAGGCTGACCTGAACTCCTCGCTGGGGGTTCAGGCAGTGGCAGGTGGATGCTCTCTCCTGGGGACACTGTAAGCTATCGCCAAAGGCCCAAAGCTCCCTGCCGGATCACTCCAGACACTGCTGACACTGCTGGCGGCCCCAGGAAGCTGGAAATGGACCCCCTCTGCCAGGGAAGCCACCAAACTCAGAGCAGTTCCACCTCCCCGCCGGAGTCAGCGATCCCAGGGGCTTAGGGCCAACCTCTTCAGGTGTGGCTGGAGGGCCCAGGAAGCCCGAAATGGGCACTCTCCGCCAAGGAAGCTGCGGAAGTGGCGCAGAATAGTTTCCACTCCCCGCCAGAGACTGCGTTCCCAGAGTTTCCCGGCTGGAGCTCCCCTGACACAGCTAGTGGCCCCAGGAAGCTGGTAATGGGCCTTCTCCGCCAGTTAAGCCGCCAAAATGGCGTGGGGTAGTTCCATCTCCCCTCCAGAGTCCTCGATCCCAGAGTTTCCCGGAAGCCTCTGGATGCCCCAGGTAGCCTGAGATGCTCGGTCTCTGCCTGGGAGGCCGCCGGCTGGTGCCGGAGCCGCAGCCAGTGACTCCAAAGCGCTACTGGGGACCCGCACTCACTTGTTGGCTGGCGCAGACCCAGGTCAGTGGCTCCGAAGCAGCTGCAGGGTCTGGTGCTCCCGGATGGTAGCTGCCCGCGGCGGGCCGAGCCCAGCCAGGCTGAGTTGGTTCTGGAGCGGCACCTGGGGACCCCTTATATGTGCTTTGAATATAAAATCTCGTTGAGAGTCATATTCCTGCTGTTTGAATCCCGAGCAAGTAGGAATCCATGGAGCACGTAGGAATGCAGCCTTCCTCTAATCCGCCATCTTGGATCTCTCTCTATTCTAATTCTTCTTGATGCAGTTTTTGTAGGTTATATGTGATCAAGTAATTTATTCATTACTTCTAGGTTTTCCAGAATTTTTTTTTTTTTTTGTGGGAGAGGGTACTGGGTATTGTACTCAGAGGTACTTTACCACTGAGCTACATCCTCAGCCCTTTTGTTTTTTTGTTTTGTTTTGTTTTGTTTTATTTTGAGATAAGGTCTTACTAAGTTGCTTAATGCCTCACTAAGTTCCTGAGGCTCACAGCAAACTTGTGATTCTCCTGCCTCCCTCTGGATCCTCTGGGATTAAAGGCATGCACCACTGTGCCCAACTCCAAGATTTTTTTTTAACATATAATTTTTCATTGCAGTTTCTTATGATCCATTGTATTTCTGTGATATCAGTTATAATGTCTCATTTTTATCTTTGATTTTATTTATTTGACTCTTCTATGTTTCTTGGTTAGTCTAGCCAAGGTTTTTCACTTTTATTTATTCTTTCAAATAACATTTTGTTTCATTGATCTTTGTATTTTTTAGTTTCAATTTTATTTATTTCTTCTCTGTTTTTATTATTACTTTCCTTCCATTAATTTTGGGTTTGGTTTTTCTTCCTGTTCTAAGTCTTTTAAGTACATTGTTAGATTGTTTATTTGAATTTCAGTTATTTTGATGTATGCATTATTGCTATAAAGTTCATTATTATTACTGATTTTGCTGTTTCCCACAGATTTTGGAGTGTTGTATTATCATTTTCACTTCTTTCTAGAAATGTTTTGACTTCCCATTTAATTTCTTCAATAATGTATTGGTCATTTAGGGGAACATCTTAATCAATTCCCATGTATTTGTATATTTTTCATTTTCTTCTTGTTGTTGATATGCAGTTTTAATCTGTTGTGGTCTGAGAAGTAGTTTGCATTACAGTTTTAGACTAGCAAGTTCCACAAAATATTCAAAGCTTACAACTACTATGGAATTATGCAGTTAGGACTGTTGGTTTGCTGCAATGATTAGAGTTGCTGGATTTTCTCCACTTTCCTTTTGCCTGCAATACCAGCTTCCCTGCCCTGGTAAGAAAACAGAAGTTGAAATTCTGAATTGCTTTGTTCCTTTTTCTGGTTTCTTTTTCTGATCCTCCATACTTTTTTAGGGTTACTGTTACTTTGGTAGTTTCCAGAGTCCTCTCTCACTTACTCGGTTTTAAATACAATTTCTTCTTACTGCACTTACTCTTCTCTAGCAGTCATATCCAGACCACATCTATTCAGCCCCCTCTGACATGTATTTATTTAAATGCATAATTATTTCAAATTTACTTGATTCTTTTTCAAATTTATTAATTGTAATTAGAGCATCTACCATGAGACCTACACTCTTAAAAAATTTTTAAGTTTATAATATGTTACTATCAATCATATGTTCAAGGTACACAGTGAAACTTTAGATCTTATTTATCTTGCTTGGCTGAAACTTCGTTAACATTTATTGGTAACTTCTCATTGCCCCTCTCCCTACAGCCAATGGTGACCATTATTTTCCTCTTTAATTTTATAAATTGGACCATTTTATATATCTTGTACAACTGAAATTGTGCAGTATTTTTACCTTTCCATCATGGCCTTATTTTCATTAGGAAATGTTCATGAGGTTCATCTATCTTGTTACATATTGAATTTCCATCTTTCTTAAAGGCTGAATAGTATTCCATTGTATAACCGTTCCACATTTTCTAGAAATGGAACATTTAGGTTGGTTCCATATCTTGACTATGGTGAGGAGTTCTGAAATGAACATAGGAGAGCTAATGTGTATTTTTTTCTAATGTTGCCATCTCAAAGTAGGCACTATTTTTTTTTTAATTCTTCTAATTAGTTATACATGAACGTAGAATGTGTTTTGACACATCATACATAAATGGAGATAACTTCTCATTATTCTGGTTGTACATGATGTGGAATTAGACTGGTTGTATATTCACATATGCACATAGGGTAATAATTTCAGATTCATTCTACTATCATTCCTGCCCTCACACCCCCTCCCCTCCCTTCACTCTCCTCTGCCTAATCCAAAGTACCTCTATTCATCCCTAACCCCCCACATTGTGAACAAGCATCCACACATGGATTCTGAAATACTTTTAGAGGATCCAAAATAATAATAACAATAACTAAGGTATTGTTTTCCTGTTTCCACTCTCATTCATGAGCCTTTTCCAGAGGCTACATGACGTGTGATATGAGATAGAGCACATACAGATATGAAAATATCTGTTTTTAAGTTAGACAGTAGATTCTGAGAAATGTAGATTAAGCCCACTCTTCTCATTATTTTCACTCTTTCTGCCATTGAATCAAGGTGCTGGGTAGATTGTCCTTCCAGAGGCTGCAGGAGAGAACTCTGTTTTCTTGCCTATTTAACTTCTAGAAGTTGTCTGTCTTTTATGTCTTATGAGCCCTCCCTCATATGACTCTCATTCTCATTTCTGTTGTCCTATTGTCCTATTTCTTTTTTTAATGACATCGCTCCCTCTTATAAGGACTTCTGTTATTAGATCAGACCTATCCCAATAATCAACCCATCTCAAGGACCACAGGTGTTTTGGGAGAGATTTTAATTTATGTGGCATATATTTCACTTAAAAACTTAGTAGATCATTAATTGCACTTTCAAAGTCTTTGTACCATACAAGGTGTTAGGGCCTGAATATTTGTATTCCCACAAATTTCATATTTTGAAACCCTAACTTCCAGTGCAGATATATTTGGAGATCAGTTATCTAAAGAAGTAATGACGGTTAAATGAGATCATAAGGATGAAGTTCTGATCTGATGACATTAGCATTATTACAAAAAGAGACACTAGAGAATCCCCACTATCCTGCCCTATGTGTATATACTGATAAGGTTGCCATTTGCAAGGCAGTAACAGAACTCTTACCAAAAGTTCTGTTAGCTAGAATCTTAATGTTAGATTTCCATACATGTAAGGAAATAAATATTTAAGTCACTAATCTATGGTACCTTCTGAAAACCCGAAAAAACTAACATAAAAGGTGAAATTCACAGGTTCTAGATTTTATGATGTAGACATCATGGCAGCCCTTTATTCACCTTAGCATATCATGTCATCAATGAAAGTATTGTTTTGCAGATTCAGGGAAATTTCCTCAAAAGACCATTGGTAATGTCTTTTCTCTCTTCTTTTTGCCTTCCTCCATCCTGATGCTGGTATGTCATGGTCAAAATTCTTAGAATATAAGAGAATGAAAGCCACACTTAGGTGATAAATTGCTGGAAATACCCTGATTACAGAAGATTGTGGGATTGTCCTACTAGTCCTAGACTTCCTACAATTGGATGTTCATGTGAAATGGAAATAAACTTCTATCTTGAGGTTTTAGTCAGCTTCTTTGTTGTGTGAACAAAAGACCAGGCAAGAACAATGTAAAAGGGGAAAAGGTTATTTGAGTCTCATGGTTCCAGAGGTCTCATTTCATAGATGGCCAACTCCACTCTCTGAGCCAGTGATGAGGCAGAACATCAGGGCATGGTAGAGGAAAGCAATTCAGAACATGATAAAAATGAAGCAGAGGGAGAGCTCTGTTCACTAGGGACAAAATATAAACCCAAAAGGCATATTCCCAGTGACCTACATAGAAATGCTCACACAAATGAGCTTTTGGGGGATACTCATATCTAAACCAAAGCACTTGAATATGTTACTACATGAAGCCAAACTTAAATTTTATTAGGCATACTAATAGATATCCAGTATTGCTCACTTAACTGAGATGGTCTAGCGATCTACAACTTAAAATATAGAGTGTCTACCTTCTATACACCCAGCATATAAGATGATATAGAAACCAGATAGCCATAATAAAAACTCCCATTTGGAAAGGAAGATAGTGGGAATAACTGTACCATTCTTCCATAGCAGTTACCAAATCTATCTGATAGGAATGATGAACATGCCTTTCTTTCGAAGTAGAGTTGTTCTAACATCTGGACCATCTCCAATGTCTTCCTTGTGAAACATTTTACCTATTATTATTTATGGTCACATTAGAAGTAGATATTAGCAAATTTGTTCTTCTTTTGTGTTGCATAGTTTCATAAGAGATTTCAGGCCTTCTGAATTGCTTTAGAAATATAGAAACACCCAGTGGATTGGGAGGTTGAAGCACGAGGACAGCTAGTTCAAAGTCAACCTCAGCAATTTAGCAAGGCCCTAAGCAACTTAGTGAGACCCTCTCTCTAAATGCAATATAAAAAGGGCTGGGATGTGGTTAAGTGACTCTGGGTTCAATCCTTGGTACAATTAAAAAAAAAGAAAGAAAGAAATATAGGAAACACAGCTATTTAATTTTCAGGATGAACTTTAGTTTATTTGATAATATATTTCCTTAAAAAACTTGATAACCTCCACATTTATTTGATTTCCCTGGGTTCTATGATTAAAAAACTATAAAGATCTTGATAATCCTGAAGACCGTGGTCTTTTTCTTACTGACTTTTGTTCTCAACCAAAATTGCTATGTTTTAATATAATAATAGCTCCAGAGGTAAATTCTTTGAATCAGTGGGCCATAGAAGGAAGGCAATATTCTTATGTCTATTAAATTCACTTTCTTGGGTCTTGTATACTCTTCACTGTATTTTAAATATTTGTGGGAATTCTGGACTCTAAAATGAAGATGATTTCCTCCAAATAATATTTTAATTTCCTACTGCTAGGAACTAGGCATCGCCCACCAATATTGAACCACATAGAAGGTCAAAGCTTGAGGTTTTCTATAGACTTTTCATTTTACATTTGACATTAGGATGATTTTACTCTGTGTTACTTGTCTTGTGGTATCACTCTTGGAGTTTCCAGTTGAAGGTGTGCAGGGTGCTGTCCAGGTGATTATGGGCTTTGATTTTTGGCTTTTGAGATCTTGAGTCACCTGTGCTATATAGTTCAGTTTTTAGCATGTTTCTTTCTGATCTGCAACTTTTTTTCAAAACAAAAACATCTGAGTGCTTACCTCTGTGGGATTTTGCCTTCTAATAAATTTTGACCTGAAAAATACTGTCTTGATATTGTTTCCTGATTCTTGAAGGACTTTAAAAACATCTTTTACCCAGCTTTTAATAAGAATTAGTCCACAATTACCTTTTACCAATCCTAGATGTGGATGCCTCTACTCTAGAAATTTTATTTCTCTTATCTGATGATTTTCTTTCTGGTACTAAATTTTTATTCTCTTATGAAATAACACAGTTTTTTTTAACCTTATAGACATTCTCTTCTTTTAAGAGTATATTGGAGACCAAAATCTGATTTATTTTATGTTGATTATAAAATCAAATGTTAATATTTCCTCATTATTGTGTCTTATTCCTACTATCATCAATTGTGTATATATTGTACATTATTTCTTGAAATTTGAAGTAACTAAACTGTACTTTGAGAAATATGAGCCTACCAATTGTCAGTATTCTTCTCTTTCAGATGAACTATAAAAGAATTTTAACTTATTTTTTTAAATGAGTTCATGGATATTTTCTTATAGGTAATCTAGCTTTAAACCTGATTCTTATGACTCCATAAATGTCACAAAAATTATATTTGTATTCAAAAAGAGAAAAAGAACTTAAAAACACTATTAATAAATTCAAAGGAAAATTATGGGAGTGTTATAATTAATAGTGCTGTGTTTTCTTCATTTTAGTTATTTTCAGTTTTATCACATGATAAAATAATAGTTTAGAAAAATGCCTATTTACTTGATTTTTTTGTTTACATAACTGAATTTTCATGGGAAACACTAAAGAATGTTATAATTTTGATTACTTGAATTCTAGATTACATAAAATTTTTAATAATTTTTCTCTAATCTCTATTAATTATTTTTGATATCTTGACATTTCACTAACAGTGAAACTGTGTTGTCAATTTCACATTAAAAAAAATCTACACTAAGATACAATATATAGAAACAATCACTATGCTAACATACTGTCTTAAGAAGAAGAAAACTGGAACTAAAAGAGTGGATGAATTGATGGCATCTTGGGAAAGAGACCAGGAAATATTGCAAAGGCAGAAAAATATGAGACCAAAATTGAGTTAGAAACCTAAATATCAGCATGATTAGTTAGGCTGTGAGCAAAGGTAAATTATTAGGAAGTTCTAAGTATTCTGAGAGGTTTAGTTGTCTCCTGTCAGAGGTTCTATAATTAGTAGAGGAGGCTCTGTATGTTGGAAATTTAGTAGCTCCAAAGACATAAAAGAGTGAGACAGAAAAAGAACAAATTTATATCAGAATCTTTACCTCAAAAGAGAGCCATGCCTGCATATTGTGAAAGATTCCAGTACTAGAATTTAAATTTGTTAGAATTAATCTATTTGACCTTAACTCCTGTTAAGAGTTGGCCAGATCAGATGGCCATTTATTGAGAGTGATCCCTTCATTGTCATAAATAGGCTTGTAGAAAAGCATCACTTTGTGTTCTCTTAGACTTCCCCTCCATTCTACAACATTGCCTTTATCCTACAGTTATGATTATGAAACAGTCTCCATCTCAAATTAGGTACTAACAGGCCTTTGCTTGTTCACCTTAAGTTCTTGGCTCCAAGATCAAAACCTCCTTTCTGTCACGTATTCTTCCTTCCATTTATTTAGGAATGTGAATATTTCCAGAATGTACCTCTTTGTCTGTTTTACTCTTCACTTTAGCTTGCAGCATTAAATAAAAGGATTTAGTTCCTGATATAAACTGGAATGAAAATTTGATTTCTTTAATAAAGTCCTTTTTTACTACTGGGGAAAATTTGTTTCTCTGACTTAACTGGAATATTACTATTCATATTTATCCTATGCATGTGTTTTCTAAAGTTTATTTACACCCTACTTTCTTCCAGGATGACTATTTTATATCAATGTATTTAAGAATATAAAGCACTTAAGGCAGATTGTATTTTATTTCTTTTCACCACCCTTTACCTACCACAGTGATATGCACATAGGAGGCAATCAACAAATATTTATTTAAAATACTATCTGTTGCATTTAAAAGAAATATAATCCAAATTCTTGGTAAATTATTTTGGGTTATAAGTTTTATAACTGAGTCATTTATGTATATTTTCTGAGAATATTAATCCACTATGCTATGATGAAACTAGTATCTAATAGCGTCTCATCATTGAGGTCTTTATGTCAGTAGGAAGAATAAAGGATATCATTGAAAGAAGATAGTTTAAAATAAGATGCTAGTCAAAATAATGACATAACATTATGAATTATGGAACTAAAACCAATTTTCTTGCTGGTCCTGTTATACTAGAACTTAGATAGTCTTCAAAGACAAAGAAGATGAAGCATTTATTACATTCTGTGGACTATTACAGTAAAGCTTATTATTCTAGAAATTCTACAGGTTGATAATATTGATGGACTGAAATTAAATTCTATAGTTAAATTAATGAGTAGTAGATCCTTAAGGATTATTAGAGAAAACAAAAATGCTTTGGTAGATAACCTTAATTTTCATATCATGTACCTTTTACTACTAGAGGTAAAATACTTGGTATTGGAGCAATTGATCTGAATCAGCTTTCTGTCATTTCCCAATATTTAGGATTCTGAAAATACTACTTTAGATATACCAATAGGCTTTATGTAAGATCCATAACTTTTGTTGTATAGTCATCTTGTGGGAAATGAGTATTTATTTTCAACTACTAAATATTTATAGGAAATATATACATTTATTTCAAAGGAAAATGTTAGGGGACAGTAGAGATGGAATAATGTAAAAAAATGCTTTCCTTTTGAACTTTAGCTTTTGATCTCATTGAAATGTTAAAATTCAATTTTAGATTGGATTTTTTTGCTATGATTTAGAAAGCCACAATATTTAGAATTAATGAGTACCTAAAAACAAATCTTGCACTCACTATCTTAAGACAAAATTTAATGTTCACAGACTGTTGTTAACTAATGGTTCACCTGAAGACTTAACCATTTTTTCCCATCTTTAAACTTTATTACTGTATTTCTCTTCAGGATAAAACAAAATTATGGGTCAATTTTCACTGAAGTGGGCTGGATGTGTGTATTCACCTTTCATCAAAGTCAAAAGGAATTGTGCACATTATTGCCTGGACAACAGTATGAAAATCTGTCTCTGATTGGACACTAGGGATATCAACTGTATACACAAGATAAGTGTAAAGTTTGAAAAAAGAAATACACGTAGAAACTCATCCATGTCAGCATATTTTAAGAAACTGAAACTTACATATAAATGTTCATGAAAGCATTTACTTCCTCATGCAAGAAAGCTGATATTACCATTTTTAAATTGAATGAAATATATGATCATACAAATATTGTGTTGCAAAGACTGCTAATGCACATCTTTTAAGCTGTCCATCTTATTCTAATAAAGAAGATTACAAAATCAATAAAATAACCATTCTTTACCATTTACTTAAGATGAATTTTGATTTATTCATGGTAAATTTTTTCAACTATTTCAGTGTATTTCAATATTGAACTAAGCCTTGGATGGAAATATTCCTGTTTCATGACAAATCTGTGCATCACAAAATATAATCAGCTAGCATGATTTAGGAAGAAAATATTAACTATTGAATCACACTGATGCTGCTCTGTAGTTTACTTAAGGTAATTTGCAAAATATTCCATCAAAACATGGGTTTTGAGGATAATATTCACCTAGAAAGCCTGAGAGACTCATAGTAAGCAATAGGCATTCCCTTATAGTTAAATATTGATTAATAAAATATACATGATTTTTATAATCCTGATTTCAAAAGTTTATGAAATCCTAAATAGACCTTTCTTTGTGTTTGCAAATTTGGCAATTACAGTTTCATTTTAATAATTAATTTTTTTAGTGGTACATAAAAATATGAGAATTGCACATGTTGGGGAACATATGTTGCTTCAATACATGTATACATTGGGTAATATTTAAATAATATTAAATGTTCTTCTCTTCTCAAAAATTTATCATTGCTTTATAGTGAAATCTTCTTGTTCCTGTCTAACTACAACTTAATACCCATTTATCAGTCTTTCCCTATCCCTTGACCCGCCCCACTCTCCCTGGTCTTTGGTAATCCCCATTTTACTCAACTACTGAGACTGTTTTAGATTAAATATATGAGGGATATCCTACACTACTTGTCTTTCTCTGACTTATTTTAACATAATGATCTCTACTTTCCACTAATGTCACAGTGGATGTATAGTATTAATGGCTTAATAGTATTCCATTGTTTACATGTACCATATTTTCTTTATCCATTTATCATTTGATGGACACTGATATTGGTTTGATTTCTTAGGAATTGTGAATAGTACTGCAATGAATGTATGTAGATATCTCTTTGGCACATGGATGTCATATCCAGTGAATATGTACCTAGGAGTCTGATTGCTGCCTCATATGGTAGTTCTAATTTTAATTTTTGAGGAACCTCCATACTATTTTCCATGATGGCTATATTCCTTTACATTTTTACCAGTAGGGTGGGAAACTTCCCTTTTCTCCACATCCTCACCAACACTTCTTATCTTTATTCTTTAAAAAAAAAAAAACAACAATTTTACTGGGGTGAGGGGATGTATCATTATGGTTTTTATTTGTATTTACTTGATGATTAGTGATGTTGAGCATTCTTTCACATACCTGGTGGCCATTTATATGTTGTCTTTTGTGAAATATTTATTAAGATCTGTTGTCCATTTTAAAATTGGATTTTTTTGTTATTCTGTTTCAAATATATAGTTAGTATGTATTTTCTCTTGGTTGGCTCTTCACTCCCTTTTCTGTAAAGAAGCTTTGTAATTTGATATAATCTCATTTGTCATTCGTTTTTCTTTTTCTCTTTGTCCTTTCTTTCTTTCTTTTTTTGTTCCTGTGTTTTTGTGATCTTCTCCAAAAAGTTTTTGTTCATGTCAATTTCCCATATGTTTTCTTCTAGTATTTTTATGATTTGGGGTCTTACATTAAGTGTCAGATTTATTTTCAGGTAATTTTTGTAAATTGAGAGAAATAGAGGTATCATTTCATTCTTCAGCTGGCAGACATCTAATTTTCTCAGCACTATTTATTGAGAATACTCTTCTTTCTTTACTGTATGTTTTTAGAAATTTTGTCTAAAAGTTATATGGATTTCCTTTAATCCATACTTAGATATATGGATTTACTTCTAAACTTTTTATAGAGCTTGCACTGAAGCTATAGATTGCTTTGGGTACTATGGATATTTTAATCATACTTACAATGCATGAACATCAGGTATCTTTTTTTGTCCTCTTCAGTTTCTTTAATTAATGTTTTATAATTTTCATTACAGTGAGCTTTCAACTCATCAGTTAAATTTATTTCTAGGCATTTTATTTGCTTTTGTTATTTTTCTAAGATGGATTTCTTTCTTTATTTCTACTTCAGAGAATTTGATATTGGCCTATAATAGTGCTACTAATTTTCTTGGATATTTATTTTGTATGCTGCAACTTCTTTGAGTTCGTTTAGTTGTTCTAATAGTTTTTGGTGTAGCCTTGAAGATAATCTACTTATAAGATGATGTTTTACACAAACAATGACAGTTTGAACCTTTCTTTCCAAATTTAGGTATCCTTTCTTTCTTTCTTTCTTTCTTTCTTTCTTTGTTTCTTTCTTCTTCTTGATTGCCTGATTGACCTGGTTAGGACTTTTAGCCTTATGTTAAAGGGGTGAAAGTAGAAATCCTTGACTTGTTTGAGATCTTAGAAATCTTTTAGATTTTTCCTATTCTATGCAGTTTTAGCCATTGGCTTATTATAAATGGTCTTAATTTTGTTGAGGTACAATCCTTCTATACCTACTTTGCTCAGCGTTTTTATAAAGGAGGCATCTTGTTTATTGATTTGCATATGTTGAACCATCCTTCCATTCTTTGAATGAATCTGACTTGATCATGGTATATGATCTTTCTAATATGCTGTTGGATTTGGCTTGCTGCTAGTTTTTGAGGATTTTTGCATGTACATCAATTGACTTATAATTTTCTATTTTGGATTATATCTTTATCAGGGTAATTCTGACTTTGTAGAATGTATTTGGAAGAATTCCTTCCTATTTTACTTTTTGGAATATCTTAAGGAGACTTGATATTAGTTCTTCTTTAAATGGTCTGTAGAGTTCTGCAGTAAATTCATCTGGTCCTGTTCTTTTCTTTGATTGGGATATTTTTCACTACTGATTCAATCCACTAAGTGTTATTGGTTTGTTCAGTTTTTCTATTTATTCATAATTTAGTCTTGGCTATGTGTATGTGTCTAGAAGTTTGTGAATTTCCTCTAGGTTATCAAATTGGTTGGCATGTATTTGTTCATAATAATCTCTAATGATTTTATTTCTGTGGTGTCATTTGTAATGTCTCCCTTTTTATCTGTGATTTTATTTATACCTTCTATTTTTCTAGATCTAGGTTCACTTATTTTGTTTATAGTTTCAAAGAACCAGCACTTTGTTTCATGGATATTTTGAATTTTTTTTTTAGGAGTCATGAAGGCAACTCCTTCCTTCTTGAGTATTTTAGTATGTCTTTTCTTTTTGTTATTCTAAAAACAGGCACCAGGATCTCTCACCCAATATCCAAACCTCTTGTGAAAGTAGTTTGGTATATGTAGAGCTGTTCAATTTGGTGTGTCTAAAGATGATTGTCAAAGGATCTTACTCAGCTGCCATTTTATGCTGCTACCAACTATAGTTTTGAGTCATTTAATCCAGTCACAGGGATATTGGACTGCATGTTACTAATTTACGTATGGGCATTTGCTGAAATATTTCTTATGTGAATTGTATGCCTGGGGCTGTTAAAGAAGTTCTGGTGAATAATCTGTGATGTTGGACAGACTGACATTTGCATTGAAACTGTAAAACTAGCAAATGTATACCTTGGGTCACTGGTCTCTTTACTGAGCCTCAGGAGATTTAACACACACCACGCACACACACACACACACACACACACACACACAAACACACACACGTGTTTGTCTCTATTTTACATTTGCATTTTACATTTTTATGTAATCTATCTTTAGATCAAAAGAGTTCCTGCAGTTCCTGGGATATATGTGATATTTAGCGGGAAGAATCATAATTATACCACATTTGAAGCAATCTTTTAAAAATAGTCTTTTTAGGCCTTAATATTGTAATAAAAGCAATATGAAGAAGCATTTACATATATTTCAAACTTCCAAAATGAGTATATTATTCCAAGTTGCAGGATTATAAAGCCTCAGTTTTAGAAAATATGACTCAATTTGGTAGTTTAGCAATAATGCAGTTCTCAAGCATATTCAAGGAGCTTGTAACATGCTTTACTTTAGAAACATAATTATGTATATAGATATCATATTAATTCATTGAGATGTTTTCCTTAAGGATAATATAAATCCCTCCTAAGATTCAAACTCCAGTTTAAAACCTATAAGCTCTAAAATGCTGAATTTTCTTGAAGTGTCTGGGTTAAAGAAAAACAAACATCATCAAAATTTTGGCAGCCCCAAACTGTTGTTCTTTTCTCCTATTTTTGTAAACAAAGACATTTTTCAGTCATACCTCAAAATAGAGCCTCTCAAGCTACATATTTTGTTTTTAAGAAAAAATTTTTTTCTTCGCCTGAAAATTCTGTTTTATATTATCCATCATTAAATTTTACATCACTCTATGGACATGTCTTATTTGAAGATTCCTTAGCAATAATTAACTTATATTTTTCATTTCACTTTAAAATTATTAGATTGAGCAGTTGAAAAGTATTATTATAATCAATTGTGCTAGAAAATGAGGGTTAATAAAATACCTGCTTTTATCAGGACTTTGTTACCATTTAGTCTACTTTCTGCTGTTTTTCTCAGTTTCAATACTTTTATCATTTCATGCTTTCCACATTTACATGAAGAGGTATGAAACAGTTGAGAAGAATATAATTTAAATCTTCAAAAAGCTTTGTACCTAAGCCTTAGCATTGTACCAAGGAGATAGTTAGCAATTGATAAATCTTTTTTGAATAAATAATCAGATTTCTCATCCTCTCTTGTTATTTTTTCAGTTGATATTACAACAGAGGTTGAAGAATCCAATCAAACTGTTAAAGGGGTATTGAGATAATAAAGTCATAGTCTCAATCCTCAAAAGGAATAATTTCTCCTATGGATGAAAAAAAGACACAATTGACATAAGGCCAGATGCAATGAATAGTTTAAAAGTTATTAACAACATTTTTATGCAAAGGAGGAAGAGCTATACTTTTTCTAAAATGTGATCTTTACTTAGACCAAATACAGACATACTCTCAGTTATTTCAGGGTTTAAATATCCTTGATCTGAAATCCAAATTCCAAAATGTTACTAAGTTCAAAACTTTTTGAGTACCTGCAGGATGCCATGAGTTTAATAATTACACACCTGACCTCTTATGATGGGTTGTAGTCAAAATGCAATTGCACTAAAAATATTGTATAAAATTACCTTTAGGTTATGCCTATGAGGTATTATGAAAAATAAATATATTTCGTGTTCAGACTTATTCAGTAAGAGAGCTTTTAACATGTATACAATATTCCAAAATGTGAAACACTTCTGGTCCCAGACATTTCAGACAAGAGTGCATCCTATATAAAGTATATGGGCAATTAGACAATTTGATGAAGGTATCATAAAAAATGAAGACAGGATTATAAATGGAATTGTATTCCATGTAGATAAATATAAACCAATGCCTTTCTGGAGAGATTTTTTACAAACCTGAGTTTTCAATAAAACTAACAGTCTGAAATTTCCTCATATCTTGTTTTTTTACTTATTCTGTTTGATACCAATTATTATACATTCACAAACCAGCATTAACTGTTCTCAACTTGAAATTATTTTGTAAAATCTCATGGAAATATCAGCACCTTTGTTTACTGGGTTCTACATCTGCTACCACTAAGTACCTAGTATAGTATAGAAAATAGTGTGCTACAGTGATATATATATTTTAGATTCTTCTTTATTTTTATTTTTATTTAAGTGATATCACTTCTCTCTCTCTCTCTCTCTATATATATATATATATATACAGACACACACACTTCTAATATTGGTAATGATGGATGTTAGATTTTAAACATTCTTGAACTGAGGAGGCATAAGCTTTCTATGATTCTCTTTTCTCTCATATATTCTTAAACTGGACATTTACAGAAAACATATTTGGGCAACCTCATTTCTCTTGACTACTTTTTGTATAGAAATAAAGTGTCACATTTCTCTTTATATCTAGGTCATCCTTTGTGAATTCTCTTCCTTATACATTGAGAATATTGTAGTTTCTAGTCTACTTTGTTAAGATAAATTAAGATTAGGATCAAATGCAAGGTAGTAATAATTTTTCAAATCAGTTAAACCTGCCAAATTACTTAAAGGGTAATATCTTCAAAAGTAATGGTTTCTCATAAAACATTATTTTTAAACCATGTCCCTTTTTTTATGTTTTTTCTGTTAACCAGCATTGAATCTTGAAAGTAGGTTTCAAATGCCACCCTGCAGATTAACCACTGTGAGGAAAGTTCTATCTGCCTGTCATAAGTTTATCACTATACATTAGCTTGTTTACATTGAAAGCTTTGCTTTCTAGTTTCATGAGAGACTGATGCCAAACAGTAGAGCTAAAATTTTTCATTGCAATAAGTAAACAGTTTTAATTTGTGTTTTACTTC
This sequence comes from Glaucomys volans, assembly GCA_020662805.1. Classification (NCBI taxonomy): domain Eukaryota; kingdom Metazoa; phylum Chordata; class Mammalia; order Rodentia; family Sciuridae; genus Glaucomys; species Glaucomys volans. Next base: position 236,853 of record JAJEJO010000771.1, on the reverse strand, counting down.
CAAAGTTATCCCTTTGAGTATTATCTGGAAAACCTAAGATATGGATTAGCACTTAAAAAACAAAGATACATTGGCTGAAAACTGGAAAGAGAGAACAAAGTGGGAGATAGGATACCAAATGACTGGTGAATTACTGTGATTTTTTTTTAGATTCTTTTTTATTTTTATTTTTCTTTCATTTTGAATTTATTTTATTTTATTTGTTCTAATTAGTTGTACATGACAATATAATACATTTATACATTTTGATAGATCATGCATAAATGGAGTGTAATCTCTCTTTTTTCTGATTATACATATTGTAGGATTACATCAGTCATGCAGTCATACATGTACATGAGGTAATAATGTCTGTTTCACCCTACTATTATTCTTTCTCCCATACCCCTTCGCCTCCCTCCACTCCCCTCTACCTCTTTTGGGTTTGGCTTAGTTCCCTTAGCATGATATTCTCTAACTCCATTCATTTACCAGCAAATGCCAGAATTTCATTCTTTTTTAAACCTGAGTAATATTCCATCATATATATATATATATGACATTTGTCATATATATACATATGTCCAGTAATATTCCATCACATATATGTATATATATATACACCATATTTTCTTTATCCATCCATCTGTTGAATGGCATCATGGGTTGATTCCATAGTTTAGCTATTATGAATTCAGCTGGTATAAACATTGATGTGGCTGTGTCACTGCAGTATGTTGATTTTAAGTCCTTTGGGTATATGCTGAGGAGTGGGATAACTGGTCAAAGGTTAGTTCCATTCCACGTTTTCTGAGGAATCTTCATACTGCTTTCCATAATGGTTGCACCAATTTGCATTCCCACTAGCAATGTATGAGTGTAACTTTTCCCCACATCCTCGCCAACATTTATTGTTGCTTGTATTCTTCATTTACTCTTTTTTTTTGTTTTGTTTTTGGTACTGGAGATTGATCTGGGCACCTTACCACTGAGCTACATTCCCTTGTATTCTTGATAATTATTTTTATTTGTTCTTTTTATATAAATATGACAGTAGAATATATTTTGACATATTATACATACATGGAGTATAACTTATTCTAATCAGGAAAGACAGTTGAATGAATTGACATAACTTTCCTATGTTCATATATGAATATATTATCAGGCAAATTCTACATCATATACAACCACAAGAATGGGATCCTAATTGGAACTACTGTTACTATAAGGAGGTTTCTGAGATGATCTTTGAAATACAGCCTATTTGTAATGAAAAATGCATAATGTTTAAAAAGCAAATGCTTGTTTAGGCATAGAATAGTAGAGATAATGCAGGAATAGGATAACAGTGGTTCTTTGTTAAACTGCTTTGATCAAAATTTGTAATTTCCTTTAAAAGTGAAAGGAATCTGATTTGCATAACACAAAATGTGAAAACAAAAAGTACAATGTGAAGGAATACTAATTAGGATAAGTTGGTAAACAAAGCATGAAACGTTGAAATATACCTAGAGTTTTGGAGATAGAAGAGTTCCAAATAAACTATTTAATTTTGGTCTAGAAAGAAGATAGAGGGAATTATTATACTGTCATCCACTCTCAAATTTTAAATAATAAATCATCTTTCTGAGGAAAAAAATATCTAGTATAAGCATCCATTATATTTTTTTTTTTATTACAACCAGGAACATATGTAGTTTGTCAGTTACATGAAACACCATTGATCCTCAGTTAATGTATTCCAATTTTCAGTAACGTCTTGTTTTTTTATTACAATTAGATGAGGTTTATTAATATTTGCATGCGTCTCCCACTTCCAAACCTTTTATAGATAATTTTTTCCTAGCTTCTCCACTTTAAACCATGTAAGAAGAGCTCTTCATTACTATTTTGGTTCTTTGGCTTATTTTGATATATAATCAATGGAATGGGTAGAGAGAGATGTGTCTGAGAAAGATAAAATTATTCCTACCAGATGGTTATGTTTATGCTTTTGTGTGCATGTGACAAATTCAGGAATTGGTAAAGTAGAAGAGATCCTAGAAAATTCTGGAGAGTCTGAGTTGATGCATATGATAAAGAGCTTAGAAGAAAAATGTGAGTGTTGTGAGGAATTGTTAAGTGAAAAGCTTTGAAGTAAATGTAAGATGTGAAAGAATTCAGAAATAAAAGAATGCTGAATGTGTCATAGGGAAAAAGTCATATAAAAATAAAAGCTATGAATTTCCTTTAAAATTATTTCTGGTTATTGGTTTTTCTCCAAAACATGGAAGTCCATTTTATAGCTCATTGAACTAAAGTTCCTAAACCTCCACCCACTCTTTATTATATTTCTCTTTGGTACTGTTCATTCAGAATTTGACAAATAATTATTGTTTGGTGAATGCCGTAGTCCATTCTCAGTACTGAGTAAACATTTTGTCCTTCTGAACTAGATCCTAGGAGAAAAAAATGTAACCCAAGTAAACAAGCAAATAAAGTCATGATAAATGTTATAATCAAAAAGACAATAGAATGAGACAAACATCTATACCCTATGTATATGTATAAATATGCAAATTGTATGATTCTACTTTGTGTACAACCACAAAAATGAGAGTTGAACTCCTTTTGTGTACAATGACCTAAAATTAAAAAAAATTAAATTAATTAAAAAAAAACAAGTAGGGCATTGAGTACAGAATAATAGGAGGGAGATTATTTTTTCACGAGGTTGCTATAGGATTTTCCGAGAGATAATATTTAAAGTTCAGATCAGAAGAATAGGAGCTAATCATGTGAAGTATGGGAAAGAGAGTGTTCCAGGCAGGGGGAAGAGTTTGCATAAAGACCAGAGGCATGCAATAGCTTCTTTTGTTTGGGATGCCTTGAGGAGACTAAATGGAATCCAGAGTGCAGGAGTATAATGAACCAAGTCAAGAGTAGCATGAGATAAGTTACCATCAGAGGCCATATTTTGCTGAGATTTTGTACCTCATAGTAAAGAATTATCTTTTTTTTTTTTGCAGACTGCCTTTTTATTCATTGTACACAAATGGGGTACAAATTTTCATTTCTATGGTTGTGCACGTTGTAGATTCATACCATTCGTATAATCATACATGTACATAGGGTAATGATGTCTGTCTCATTCCACCATTTTTCATACCCCCACCCCCTCCCCCCTCTCATTTCCCTCTACAAAATATAAAGTTCCTTCCTTCTTCTCTTCTCTCCCCCCCCCCACAGCCCGATTATATATCATCATTCACTTATCAGGGAAAACATTCAGCCTTTGTTTTTTTGGGATTGGCTTATTTCACTTAGCATGATATTCTCCAATTCCATCCATTTATCTGCAAATGCCATAATATTATCCTTCTTTATGGCTGAATAATATTCTATTGTGTATATATACCCACAGTTTCTTTATTCATTCATCTGTTGAAGGGCATCTAGGTTGATTCCACAATCTAACTATTGTGAATTGAGCTGCTATAAACATTGATGTGGCTACATTACTGTAGTATACTAATTTTAAGTCCTTTGGGTAAAAAACTTTTTCTCAGCAAAGGATACAATCAATAATGTGAAACGAGAGCCTACAGAGTGGGAGGAAATCTTTTCCACATGCACTTCAGATAGAGCACTAATAAAAGAACTTACAAAATTTATAAAAGAACTTACAAAACTTTATACCAAAAATACAAAGAACTCAATCAATAAATGGGCCAAGGAACTGGACAGACACTTTACAGAAGAAGATATACAAGTCATTATAAATATGTGAAAAAGTGTTCAACATCTCTAGTAACTAGAGAAATGCAAATTAAAACAGCTCTAAGATTTCATCTTACTTTCATCAGAATGGCAATTATCAAGAACACAAACAATAATAGATGTTGGCGTGGCTGTGGGGGAAAAGGTACTTTTACATTGTTGGCGGAGTTGCAAATTGGTGCAGCCACTCTGGAAAGCAGTGTGGAGATTCCTCAGAAAACTTGTAATGAACACAGCTTTGACCCAGTTATCCCACTCATCAGTTTATACCCAAAAGACATAGTACTTTAAAACCACATTGAAAGCTAAAAAGAACATGATCCATTTTACAAGTTGACCCATGTAAATGTATCTCGTATATACTAACAGAAGGCATTGTGATTGACCTTGACTGGGAAGAGATAATTGTAACTTTACAGAAATAACAGTAGAAATGCAAAGAATTGAACAGATTTTAAACCTATTTTGGAGGCACAATTGCCAAGATTTGCTGATGGCTTAGATATAGTTTCATAAAAAGGTTATAGAACAAAATTTTTCTGGTTTGAAAAGAAGAATGGTATTTTCCAAGATGAGGAAGATGTATGTCATAAGAAAGTGGAGCCTGAATCTCTTTGTTAGCTTTCTCTACTTTAGACTTAAACATGACCTATATAGGACTAAATTTCACAATACGTTAGAGGGTAGACTTCTTTATTTTCATTTTCAGAGTTTTCTATAACCTTTAAATATGTTTTTCTGATGACACAATGTATCAATTATTGTTGATAGTATCAACAATCACTTTTTGATCAGAAATGATAGGATAAGTTTGTCATTTTTCCCATTCTAAAGGAAATACTAATATAGGTAAGGTCACATCGCATATAATGGATTTCTAATTAGTTTACTCTCAAATGAAATACTGTGGGTCTCTTATCACTCATGCTTTAGATCATATCATATAGTCAAGTGATTAAGTATATTGTGCCCAACTATGATATCGATTCTTATTTAACTTCATCTATTTAATTTGACCCACTGCTCCAGTTTGTGGACATGTGTTTCAGACTGCTGTCTGGTGTTAAGTGATATTTTCCTTTACCATTGCCTCTGAAAATTTGATAAGCATTTCTTTTATATTTTGAGTCAATTCATACATATATGTATATTGATCAAGATATGGTTGAGAACAGATGTTTATCATGAAATTATAGATGTTCCTTCAGAGTTGTATAATTTTGTTAATCCTTACTTTTTTCCATGTGATCACTCGAGCTCTCTACCTAATCATTTTGTAATTTTTTAAGTAATGAAAGATATATCAAACATATTGCTGAATTTAGGTTTGCCATACCATAGATATTTGAACTGAATTAACTTGACCCTGTAAAAATTAATTTACATCTGATGCAATTAATTTGTTGTAATCTTGTAATATTCCTTGTCAAATGCTACCAAATATTCTTAAAATAGTTTCTAAAATCATTGAAGACAAGTATGAGGAGTAGGGTACTATAGAATGTACTTTTGCTATTAAAAACAAAATGTTTATTAGATCATTCTCAGTCTTCTGACAATTTTTCCTTCTCCATGGTCTCAGAGATCAATCAATAAATGGTCACATTTTTTCTTTTTCTTCTTGCAATATATATAACAGAAAAGTCCATTTTCCTTATGTTGGTAGCTTGTGTAAGCTTTAGTTTTGAGACTTTTCTTACTCTGGTAGCCTGTAAAAGTCTTAGTTTATTTAGAGATCTAGACTAACTGATCATCTTACTACAGATTTATTCTGCTATAAAATATGAAATCTTTGTAATAAATTTCTCTTTTATAAAGAAGGAAAAATTATTTTAAATTATGGCAAACAATGATGATTGGATACATGATAAAGAATAAATGGGGGAACTAAAGGAAAGGTATTTTGAAAAGAAATTTACTAGCTACTTGATATCTGGCCTTTTAAATTTCATGATTCTGTAAATTAACTTTGTGTAGAGATAGGCATCTCAATTTGACATTGCTTTTTCAGAGGCAACATAAAGGAATAAATATTGTGAAAACAGAATTGTTGAGAACATGTGTATTTTCTCATGGGTAGGATAAAAATGTTGTATCTAAAATGAACCATTTCCATGGTTCAAATGGAGTTTGAAGTGATTTTTTAACATGTGATGAATTGTATCATTAGGAAGAAAAGACAGAGAAGTTAACAAAGTAGAGCAAAATTCACAGAAGTAAGAAGATTCAAGAATCATGCTGTAACTTGTTAAGGATTTATAGAAAGTTTGGGAAAGCATTTGGTGTTCTTTGTTACAGATTTAATTGCAATATAGTATTCTATGCTATTTTTGTCATATTAATAGAAAAAATTTAAATGAAAACAGCCTCAACATTACCTAAAATCATGTTGCATTTTGATATTATGAGTTAAAATTATTCTTAATAACCTTAAGAAAAATTTCTAAATATAAATAACATTAAACTCTAAAATACCCTGCTTATTTTTATTCTAGCAAAAATGAGTAATTTTGTCATGTAAAGACTAAAAAGAAATCATCTTAGAAATGATGAGTAAAAGATATTCCACTAAAGAATAAACCCTGAGATTAATTCATGAAAGATAATACTTAGTACCTGCAATGAGCAGTAAAACATCCTAGCACTCTAAATCATTGCAGAGACAAATTGTTTTCAATAAGATTAATTAGAGAATACCGTTGTTATCATTTAAAAGATAGAAAGTCTAGGAATTTAACTAAATTTATTTATATTGTGTGGTGTGTAGACAGAAAACATACCCAAGTATATTTTTTTTTAAATGTAGAATAAAAGAATAAAGGAGATTTGAATAAGTGAACAAGAGGTATGGAGGTAAGAAGGATAGTAGAATGAACAGACATTTTATTACCTCAAGACTGCATGACCAATGTGATTCTATGATATGTACAATCAAAAAAACGAGAAATGATACTCCATTTATGTATGATTTATCGAAATACATAAATTCATTCTACTGTCATGTATAACTAATTAGAACAAATAAAAAATTAAACAAAAATGGTGATGGAAATATCAGAATAAATTCTCTATTTTAAAATCTTATCAGCTATGATAGGAAAGATATGACTTTAATTCTCTTGAATAAAGATGTCTCCAAGAACTTTCAGGGTAAAAAAGTTCACCTCCTGGTTATTTTGAGTATTAAATGAGCTAATATCTGTAAAGAGCTTAAAATCATGTCAGATGATAAGCTCTATGTAAATGTTACATAAACATATATGGAAAAGCAAACATCTAGCTGAAGATAATATTTACTAAGCCTTTAGAATTTAGATCAGTTTTTCTTGTCAATGAAAGTACATTATCCTGCCAAAGTCTTTCAATGTACAAACATATACATCCTTTTATAGTTCTGATTTTTCTACCTGCGACAGAGATTATCATTTGCCTATTGTTATTTATCCTTTTTTTCTTCCCTTCTTCTTGGTAAGAGGCCCTCAATTTTATTCCAATGCCCCTTCCTTTTTTCCCCAGCATAAAGGCTGTATTCCTTATCCTCTCCTTTGTAACTGTAGTGGTCAATGAGATCTTAGAAGTTATTAGGAGAATCTCTGAGAAGGTATTCTTAAGACATATGACTATACCCCCCCCTTTTTTTTTTTTTTTTTTTTTTTTTTTTTT